>OX369268.1:4698228-4960173 GCA_947284805.1 Coleophora flavipennella
TTTTGACTACCTTTTTGTTATGGTTGAATTTTTCGGAATGACAGATGCATAGTGTTTGAAATTTAAGTTTTTTAAGTATTCTACAATGAAAAATTGAAAATACATATTAAATAATTATTTATTGCATTTATAACATTTCGAGAATTTAATCATAACAAAGGAAGGTGTCAACAGAATACCTAGGAAGTATTGTGTGTGGAACAATTTGCGAAGGGAAGTTTTGGTGAATAGGACCTTCTGTGACCAAACTGCTTATTTGCGCTGTATGCTTGTGCAATAGTCAATATTAATATATTTTAAGTTTGTAAAATTTCGTAGATACTTCGTCTACCTTACTGAGGTAATAAAATCATTAAAGTTTTGTAAATCTACTTACATTTCGTATTATTTTTGTTCATTGTAAACAATTATTTGTATCTTGTTACATATTATGAAAACGAAACACGGGCGTACATTCACTGGTATACCAAGTCGCGCGCCTGAAGGGACATACAATACAATACGATAACATTCACAACACATAAATTGAAAATCTTGTTTTTGTGCAAATGACACGCGTCGTCACCGATTTGCGTTCACATTCAGCTGACCGTTGTATATTCTGCTCGGATATAACAAATTACATACAACAAACAATTCAATCAATACCACGGCCGGTACTACGTCTCTTAATGAAAACCAAAATGAGCAGAAATAGTTCACACTATAACCATAACACACCTGATGCGAAATATCCGGTACAGTTTGACATAACTTATAATGCCCGTCGCAAGTTTTCGTGCGCGCGGATCAATTTCAGACACTCACCGAACCACAAATATGTGATCATTTTATATGGAGCGTTGTTCGCATATGCTGATGGCATATTTTTGCTTGCTATGCAATCTTAGTACTGTCCCGCTCGCATTCCATAAGATGGCTTACGGTCGGCCGCAAACTCCATCGTTTAGTCACGACGCAAGATTCAGTGAGCTGAGTAATTATTAGTGGATCGACATGCATCGGTCAACAGTAGCGCGTACTTTAAATTGGTCTACTGAGCAAGTACATGTTGTGTCAAACTGTATGAAAAATGCGTAAACCTAGAGTACCTATATGCGTGAGTCGCGTTAACACATTACCGACTAAATGGACGAGGATTAGACGACGAGCCTTCTGACGCCACAGTCGATGCAGAACTTGGCGGTATCGACGGGGAAGCGCGCGCCGCACTCATGGCAGAAGCGCGAGGGTCGCGGTGCGGGGGGTGCGGGCGGGGCGGCGGCAGGGGCAGCGCGCCGTGGCAAGGACGCCTCCGACCCGGACGAGCTCAGCCCCTCCGCGCGCCAGCTCGAGCGGCGGGACGATGCTCGCGACGGCACGCGTTTTTCTGTAAATTCGTTATAGGCCAAATATCCAATTGATGACTAAACTTGTCTTTACTTCAGTTTCAGCAGTTCAACACGCCTACGACCTCCAAATAACCTATCAGTGTCGGCTTTTAAGGCGATTCTGTGGGGGTAGCACAAGGCGTGATTGCACCTGCAAGGGCGTCTTAAGCACATCAAGGCGTCAACATTTTTTTCAGTTCTCTTGTGTGCTTTTGTACAGAGGCCAGCACATCAAGCTAGACACTTTGGACTTTGTACCGTTCTTATTCCGTATGCGTATGGATAAGAATGACACTACGAGTGTCTAGCTTGATGTGCTGGCCTCTGTACTTAAAATTAGAACATAAAATTCATAACTTACCACTGACTCCATGATGATTGTCACGGTCTTTGTATGCGGCATGTTTCTCGACAGGTGGCAGTGGTCCGTCCATCTCGGCCGAGCGCTCCATAGCCAAGAACTCGTCACTGGACACTGATCTGATCTCATCCTTGTGACTTCCACTCGAGTCGGATCCCGCGGGGATCCGCTCCAGCGAGTTCACGCCGTTCGATTCCTTGGAGTTGCACACCGAAAGTTTAGACGGCGATATTCTGTTGAGGCTGCAATACATTATTTCATGAATAAAGATTGCCTAGCGCAGAAAACGAACAGTCTAAATAACTAGAGGAATAAATTTAATTACAAACTAAAAACCTGACTGCATAAAAACAACCCCTATTCTTTGGCCAGTAGGATAAAAATGTATCCATATCATTATAACGACACCTCGCACTCCAAAACCCATCAAGCCGTTGAGGCTACAGAGCGTACCAAAGAAATAACCTTTTTTAGCTAATCGGCTAAAAATGTATCCTATGTCATTCACGGGATCAAGACAAATCTAACGATACCTCGAACTCCAAAATCCATCTAGCCCTTTAGGCTACAGAGCGCGTCAAAGAAATAAATAACCTCTTTTTTGGCCAGGCGGTAAAAATGTATCCTATGTCACTCACGGGATCAAGACAAATCTAACTACACCTCGAACTCCAAAATCCATCAAGCCGTTTAGGCTACAGTACGTGCCAAAGAAATATACATACACTCGAAAAACATAACCCTCCTTCTGGCGCAGTCGGGTAAAAAAGGAAAACGATTTGTTTTTACAGTGAACACGATGCCCTGTACCTGACTAACCTGCTGTAAGCCGAGTCGTTGCTCTGCTTTCCGTTTGGCGTGTAGTTGCCGTTAGAAACTCTCTCTGGCTTCTTGCTGCTTTTCCGCTCATTTTTAACGCGAGCTTCACGCTTGGACTGCCCGTTGGGTAGTGGCGAGTGGCGGTAGTTCAGCTCTTTGCTCGGCGTGGTCTCGCCTTTCTCGGGCTCGTAAAACTTGTCGAATTCTTTCAACGATTGCATTATGTCTTGTTCGAGTTTATCGACGTTCTGTCGACTCTTGCCGCTTTCCGTTCTCGACACATTTTTCTTTTGAATGGAATCGAGGAGGGAAGTGGAACGTTTCACGGAGGAAGGGAAAAGGCTTTCACTCACGATATTGTTACTGCTAAAATTGAGAGACATTGACTTGTTAACAGGTATGAAACCATTGCTACCATTACACACTACTTTGGGCGAAGAAGATAAACTATTCAGGTTGGAATTCTTCTTACTGTCTACAAGTTCTGACTGTTTAACTACTCGTGTCGTCGAACTACATGTTCTTTTATTCTCTGATTTTTGTTTATTAATTTCGTCATCAAATGTGATAATGAACTCTTCGAGATCAAAGTCCCCACATAGAGAATCATCGTCTCTGATAGAGTTTTTTGAAGCTACACTTTGTTCTAGAGACGACATTATTTTATCATACTGAACACTAAGGTTATCTATAATTGGAGAGATGTGATTGTTAATATTATTATTACTTTCTACTTTGTTATATTTGGTTAGTGATTCTTTGTTACTATTACATTCAACGTTGTTGTTTTCTGTGTTAACAATTAAAGTATCATATTTAGTCGGTAAGTTTTCAGTTGTGAGTAGAGATTCCATGCTACTAATAATGTCTGGATTATTTAATATTGTGTTAACATTGATTGGTAAATTATCATTTTCGTTTATAAGTCTAGGATCTATGTAGTTGCTGTCCGTCATCGACGAGTTATCATCGGCGAGGATGCTGTCAAGGTTGACGAAATCTTTTTTAGTCTCCTCTATTTTTATTTTGTCTAATTTTACTGGTTGCTTTATTGTGGTTCTCTGAAAACTATGATACAACGAAGTGGATATTTTCGGGACTTTCTCTTTTGGTTTTGGTGTGCTATAAGCAGACGCTGTGTAACTAGAGAATGACCTATTCAAGTTACTGCTACGGTTAAAGTAGTTTTTCTCAGTTGTACTAATGTTTTCCTTACTGGATTTTGTAAATGTTGAGTTTAGTTTTTGACTAGATTTCTTTTCATTTCTGTTAACTCTAAACGAGCTGCACCTACCGCCGAAGCTGTAATTGTAGTTGTCGTTGTTAGTGCTGCCAAAAGATTTAATTCTTTGTAAAGTAGGAGTTTTCTGGTAGGATTTGTTTAGAGAATCTTTGATTATTTTAGAGTTGTCTGTGCGAAGATAAGACAAAGATGGTTTTTCTTTTGCGGTGCGAAGGATTGGAAGAGTGCGGCTAGGATCTTTGCAGGAGTTTTGGACTTTTTTGGGAAGGTTTGTGTCTGAAGACATCAGTTCTTTCATTTGCCTAGCAGCTGACAGGAATGGATCGTAGTTGTCTTCGAGTCTGTAAATTTGGTTAAATAAATTAGGAATATCTAAATGAAATAAGCTTAAACTACTTCTAGTCACACTAAAAAGCCCTTCCAATCTATGATGGAGTACTTACCTGAAGGAGGGGGAAAAGAACATAAAAAATGTACCTTTTCTTTTCAATACGTGGTAGTTTTAAAGGGGGAGCTTCTGCAGATATAGACTGTCCATCGCTATCATCTTGCTCTTTCACGATAAACGTCTGATATTCTCTGTTGGCCTTATTTTGGTCTCCTAGCATCTTAAAACTGTTATGTTTATAGATATTCTGAACTCTCTTTTTCGTAACTGCAATTTTTCGTTCTGGTCTATTGGTTTCTGCTATAGACGGCAATCTGAACTCAGGAACTTCTTTAATAAGATTTTCGGTTGGTCTTTTCTCATATAACTTTAATTCGTAAACTGTAATATGTTCCATATCACATACTTTTCTTTTTTCTTCTTCTGTTTTTTCTTCTTTTGATTCACAGATATTTTCAGAGAATTTATCAGTTTTAACTCCTTTAAGTAACTCTTTTAGATGGCTCTTTAATTCCTCGAACGTGTCAGAATTAAGTTCTTTTTTAGATGTAGGAATGTCTATATTATCTTCACTTGGAGCATTTTGTAAAACTTCTAGAGAATTAGTATTAGGAGTACGAAAATGATCTAATTCTTTATCCACGTCTGACTGTTCTGCATTATTATTCAACATTTTGTCTGTAATATTCATAAATTCCTCTAAGTCAGCTGGGTCTTCTGTGAATTTGGTATAGGTGTCTCCACTGCCATGTCGACACAAAACATCGGCAATTTTGTCTACATCGTCACCATTATTATTTTTATCTGTAGATTCATCAAATATTTCCTCACTAAGATCATGTTCGTAAGGTTCTTCAAAGTTTTCAGCAGACAATTCCGGAATTTCTTCTTCTATTTTTTCCTTCAGCAAACTATGTGATGACTCGTTTTTGGTATCTGTTTTATATGTTTCTTTTTTGTTGGTTTGTTCAACAACTGGAGGTTCGAAAGTAGACTCGCTTTTACTTTCGTAATAAATATTTAAAGGTTGTATACTGTCAGTCGTAAAATTGTTCGAGGTGCTGGCAGTAAGCATAGAAATTTCATTTGTAATAGATAAGTCTTGTACAAGCTCTGGCTCGAACTCATCTCTAATATTGCAAGAGCTAACGATATTAAGGTTTTTGTATAGCAACTCCACTTTTGGTTCAGGATCATCTGCTCTTTGAGTGGCCCTTTGCTTTTCCACCTTGCTTGTTTTCCTCTTGACCGGTTTTTGATCAGGTGCATCATGTATCACACATGGAACGCTAGGGCAAAGAAGCTCCGTATTTATTCCAATAGATTGACAGTTTTTATCTTTAGCAGATATTGGCGTAAGTTCTTCAAGACTGTCCAAGCTTATTGTACTTTCTTTCGTAGATTTTGCAATGTCTTTCCGTATTTTATTCCCAGTTTTCTTTTCTTTATCTCTTGAATCATTAGTTTTAGATGTTTGTGATAGCACTTTGGGCAATAGATCAGGTTTACCTCTGTTAGAGCAAGGTTGTTGTGAATCAATTACTTCTCTGGTAGAATCATTTGGATCTTCCTGTTTGACTTTTGTTTCTGAGGTCGTTTTTTTATTCGCAAGTTTTTTACGTACAGGTATTTGGCTTTTCTCGGATTTCTTTTGTGCGTCAATTTTCTGTTTCCTCTCGTTATATTTATTAGAAATTTCTTCAAGTTTTTTCAATTGCTGTTCTCGTTTTGCGCTCAGTCGACTTTTAACTTTATTATGTGAATAATTCTTCTTTACATTTGCGTCAGTATCACTTTTTTGAACAGAGTATGGTCGGGAATCGGGAATAGGGTCCTTATTACTACGGAAGGGGAAAGGTAGGGATGTTAATTTAATAGAATTTAAAATTTAACAAACAAGGAGACAGGAACGATGCTCATTTCATAGAAGGCAAAAAATAAACGAAACAAAAAGGACCAAAATAATAACAAAAAATAAAACTCCTTCCTTTCCCCTTATTTGCTACTTTCAAGCAACTAAATGGATGAGAGGAACATTCGATGTTACGGTGGACTTACCTAGAACTGCTGAGATCCCTAGCTAGCCTCGCCTGCCGCGCTTTCACATTGGCATCCCCGGAGTTGTTTTGTGAGTTCCGCGAGTGCCTGATAACTGGCACGTGAGGCGACGCTTCTTCGTGATCGTTACTCGACATTGATTCTGGAAGATACCGTTTTTTTACTGGATTTTTTTATTCACAATTGTAAAGCCCTTGGCATTATCTCACCTGATGGTCAGGCTTATCAAGATTCATGGGGAACTGGCTATCTTATCTTCAAGCCGGAACAAATCAATGTTGTTAGCATTGATGTTTGGTGGCAAGACTTAGATGGTGGTAGGTAGCCAGGCGGGATTAGAAAATGCTTTTCCACCAACCAAACCGAGTCTTACAAAGTTATTCTCCGCCGGGAATCGAACCCGCGACCTCCTGATGTGAAGCTAATGAATTTAAATCATTACGCCACGGAGGTGGTTAGATCTTTACTATTGCGAATATAATTTATTACTGGAACCTGAAATCTGGCGATACTGCTATATTTTGTGGTATGATAAAACACGGCCATCAACGACGTATAACGAGTGACGCTTATCGTGAAGCCTCGTGAACTGAGTTTAATCTGTTTGTAAGGGCATCATTCTTTGTGAATTGGTTAAGGCGAGGCATTTGAACGCCAGAAATGATTGCGATTGGTGGGGGTGCAGGCGGCGCGTGTCATCACACCACTGTGCAACATTCAGGTTTTGGGATAAATATGAATTTAATAAATAAAGGACTTCACATGAAAACAAAAACTTAGCAGTTTCTCTGTAGTATCTCCATACAAAAATTATGTGCAAAGTTTTAAATTTTATTAATAAAGAATTCGTTTTAGAATCTGTTTTAGCCTGTTTTCGGGATTTTTTATGATTAAGTAAAGTCCCGTTTCGAACTGGACCGTCGTCGTCCGTAAAAAAATCACGCTCTATTATTAGCGTTGCCTTATTTTATGTAAAGTGAAGTCATGTATTATAATTAAAAGTTTTAAAACTAAAAAAAATTACAATTTGTTGATGATTTTCTGGACAATTAAGAAATTTGATCAGAATTGGCCCCGTGCTAAACGAAATCCTGGACCAGCGCCTGATTCCTCTGACAAATATAAAAATAACAGAGCATTTTTGTTTTATAACGCTGAAACTCTTGTTAAATGCATTCAATGATTTTTATGCGATTCGGTCACTTACGGCCACTTCCTCTAATGGCCACTATCCAAATTCCTAGTTCGCCCACATCCTTGAACGACCACTTCTTTTTTTGTACATTTCCTTGTTCGTCCACTTCTTTTTTCATACATTTCCTTGAACGACCACTTCTTTTATTGTACATTTTTTTTTAAGATAAAACTTAGTAAAAAAACTGTAAATGAGCGAGCGAAGCGAGCGATATTAGGTTCGGTCAGATTTGATTGATTATACAGTCAAAGAGCCTCGCGAAGCGAGGCTCCCCCCCCCCCCATGGGTAGCAGAAAAAGGCGAGTTAAAAAGGATCCGGTCACTTTAAAAGGTGACGAGTTAGGAAAGTGACAATTTAGAAAAAAGACAAGTTTAAGAAAATGACGAAGTCGAACTGAAAGCACGTGGCATTTCTAGTGTTATGGTCGTTCGAGCGACATGGACGTTCAGGGATGTGGGCATGCCAGGTATGTGGCCGTGCGAGGAAAGTGACCCTAAGTGACCGGATCCTTCGTGTCATATTGTTTTCATGTTCTAATGATATAATCTGGTTTATATCAAGGATTTAATTTTGACGTTATTAACTAATTATTGTTTATTTCATGATTCTTTACAAATAACATTGTTATTAATATTTTATGACTATCAGAAAGAGTGTAATTTACACCTATTTTGAATAAATATATTGAAATGAATAAATACCTACAATACCTATATGTAACAAAATTGGTGTAGGTCCCGTTAACTGGAGCTTGTACACATCATACTGAACAACTTTTGTTCTACAAGTTTGCAGAAATCGCAAAAAAATATTTGTAATCTTCATACAAAACGACCAGCTGATCAACCAATTTTTTGCATTTTTGTATGAAGCGTCGAATATTTTTTGAGAATTGACTATAGGTTCTTTGAGGAAAGTTGTTCAGTATGATGAGTAGAAGCTCCAGTTAACGGGGCCTACACCAGTTTTGTTACACCCTGTATAAACAGGAAAAATAAAACTTCAAAAAATAAGTTTAAAAAAACTAAAAACCGACTTCAAAATGAAATTCACTCAAAAGTATGAAATATTATTATTATACTTAAATACACAACATTAACCAACAATAACGAAATCAAAGGTGGGTACGCATTAAATTAGGGGCTTTACATTTTTTTTGAGGTCGGTACCAGCCACAGACTTATATGTACCAGCACTCAGTTACTTACATATCAAATGTTTTAGATTCGATGGCATTGCTGACACTGACCTCAAAAATTTTTTAAGTTGGTTTTAGTTTTTTTAACTTATTTTTATTTTCTTTATTTTTAGTGATAATGCTATCTATCTAACAATGTTAAATCCAATCACCTACTCACCAATAGGAATTATCAAATCATAATACATGTGTTTCATTAACAGATACAAAGTCCTGTGGCTTCCATCATCATCTCAGCAGATGATGATGGACGATTTAACTCCATAACATGAAAGTTATGGAGTTAATCATCCATCATAAGCTCATCTGAATAACCTGAAAGAATACAACCTATCGGTCTATGCATACCTACGTTATATATTTATGTATAATATTGAAAGAATTTTCCTCCAACTCCTAACCGTTAAGGAGTTGTACCTTCCTTCATCAGCTTATCAACATGAGATGATGACTAACAGACGCAAGTATTTTAATAGCTTTAGAAAACATATGAATCACGTAATAAGTGCCTACGTTATGAGTAATTTGAGGGTTGCTCTGGATTTCCCTGGGATCCCATCATCAGATCCTGACTTGGTGACAATGGGACCCCCTCGGGAGTATACTTTTTCGAATGAAAAAAGAATTTTGAAAATCGGTCCACAATTGACGGAAAAATCGGTGCATACATAAAAAAAAAATACAGTCGAACTTAGTACCACCTCCTTTTTTGAAGTCGGTAAAAAATGAGTTTTTCCATTGTGAACCTACTAAATGACGTAAATAAACCGATGTCCTATTTTGGGTCAAAAAATTAATGGTCACGTTAAGTAAAGTACATCCTATCAAGTAACAATTTAGCAAGCATATTCTTTAGCCGTTATTTAACAGTAAATACCGAAACAGTTTTTCTCCGCTACTCCTCCCGTACCTCGCCTTAAGCTAAAGGCCGTTATACAAAACTTTTTAGAATACCTGAAGCCCTGGACCGCCCTTTGTTGTAGTCGCCAAATTCGCGGGGCTGTGGTGGGGGCGACACGGCTCGCGAAGACTCCACGGACGCCGAGCGACTGTTGGAAGACTTGTCGCGCGATTGAGATGATCTATAGACAAAATTGGCAAAATTGAGAGGTAACTGGATATTTTAGACAATAGACAGATTTTTATAAGACAAATACACACCGATTATACAAGATATAAAAAGAGTAAAATATACATAAAACACAAAAACATTAGTATGGGGAGTGACAGAACTGTTCAATATGTTCATCCAAGTTTTTGCGTCAGTGCGAATGCAAGGGGAACAGAGGGTGAAATACGGTGAGTGAGGATCACAGATGGTACTATGACGCGCTCCTCAAGAACGGTTGCCGCTTTACACTATCGTATCGTTCGTATTGGGGGGGGGGGTTGCTAATTGGTTGGTCCAAGCAGTTGAGGATGTCATCTTCTCTTTTGTTTTAATTTCCGAGGCTTTAGAAAACCGGAAAACGTAGCGTAGGCAGGCCTCCCACGCGGTGGACCGATGACCTGGTGAAGATCGCGGGGAGCCGATGGATGCGGGCAGCGCAGGACCGGTCGTCGTGGAAATCCTTGGGGGAGGCCTTTGTCCAGCAGTGGACGATTTGTGGCTGATATGATGATGATGATGATTCTTAAGAAATATTTACAACTAGCTTTTTCCCGCGGCCTCGCCCGCATGGACATCGTTTTTATGACTGTCTCTCAGGGTGATTAGTAAATTATGTCGTTCCCCACCTCCTCAACCATCTGTGTGCAAAAAATCAAAATTGCGATGTAAAAGAAAATACCCAAAAGTGTATTTTTTTACTTCCCTTAGGAACTGCATCGGATTATGCTATTTTCCCGGAATAAAAAGTAGCCTATGTCTTTCCCCGTAACACAGGCTAACTGCATTACAAATTTTGTCAAGATTGGTTGAGGTGTAGAAGGGTGAAATGGTAACAAACAAACAAAGTAACACATTTATAATATTAGTAAGGATTAAAATACAAACCCAAAATAAAGATAACCCAATCCTGAAACTGGAGCAATTAGTAATTCAACTGTATAATTGTTTTATTTTGATAGGATTTTCGCTAAATTAAGTACCTCATCACTATTTCATAGACAATCAGGTGTCAATTATTATTATTATGGCTTTATTTATATATAACAACTAGCTGTCCCGGCGAACTTCGTACCGCCTTACATTACATTACACTGCCCTGCCCTACCCTACACCACCCTACACTACACTACACTACCCTACCCTACACTACCCTACCCTACCCTACATACACTACACTACACTACCCTACACTACACTATACTACCCTACCCTACACTACCCTACCCTACCCTACCCTACATACACTACACTACCCTACACTACTCTACACTACCCTACACTACACTACCCTACCCTACCCTACACTACCCTACCCTACCCTATCCTATCTCTCAAGTTGGATCGAACTGCACATGGTGTGCGAATTTTATTATAATCGGTTAAGTGGTTTAGGAGTCCATTGAGGACAAACATTGTGACACGAGATTTATATATATTAAGACTAGACTAGGTGGCTTCTGATCTGAAAAAAACATGTCCGTTAACAGATAAGTACGTTAGTGCATGCAGCGTTTCGCTTTTAAAATTCACAGCACAAAATTATTCGTAAAATATGCAAATGAGACTAAATATTTATCATTCAATAAGGTTAGGTAAACCCACCGAACACTGCCAAGGTCAATACTCAGCAGGCGGATTCTACATAGTATTGGTTATGCTCATCGAAATCACACTAATATTCTAAAGGCGAAAGTTTGTGAGTGTGTATGTTTGTTACTTCTTCACACAAAAACTGCTGAACGGATCTGTGTAAATTTGGTAGGTAGACAGATTAGGACCTGGATTAACACATAGGCTACTTTTTTTTCACGCTCGCGAGCCGCTTGCCTGCGCACCCTCGAAAAGTCATAGAAGCGTTGTTCACGCGGGTGAAGCCGAGGGAAATAGCTAGTAGGTCTATAATTATGTGAACTGGTTCTGAATTGGCCAACAAAATGTAAACGATTTATATTGAAATTTTAGTGTTGTTCTTGGATAATTATGTAGGTCTCATGTATTTGAATATTAAAAATCAGCGAGTTTTTTTTAATTACGCTGCTCATGCGTCACCTTCAATTCTTTTCAAATACACTCAGCAGCACCAATAACGAAACACCCAATTTTTACCCGACTGCGCTAGAAGGAGGGTTATGTTTTTCGATTATGTATATTTCTTTGGCACGCTCTGTAGCCTAAACGGCTTGATGGAGCACGCTCTGTAGCCTAAACGGCTTGATGTATTTTGGAGTGCGAGGTGTCTTTAGATTTGCCTTGATCCCGTGAGTGACATAGGATACATTATAACCCGACTAAGTTTATATGCAGCCGGGTTTTTAATTCTTAATTAATCCGTTTATACTCAATACATTTTCATACAAGAGGCGTCCAAGCAAAAACGTATTTTTTTAATCTATTAAAGTGCCGTCATTAGTTTAGATTCTTGGCTACAAGTGTGTGGAAGAGAACTACTATGCATATCCTCGGGAACTCCGACTGCTAAAACAAATTGCATTTTTTTTCCGCACATACTACGTAAAATTTGCCAATTCACCGTGTGCTCTCTTCTTCAGAGTCTACCGAGTTCAAGAGAATCATCAGAATGTAGTGCTCTTCCACACATTTGTAGCCAGGGATCTAACCTAATGACTGCACTTCGTAGTTTCTTTACTTTTCTTGATTTCAAAAGTATACATGGACTTGAATTTTATTGGTGTTCCGTTAACTGTGCCGCTGAGTGTACATTTATCGCCAACGTGGTGTGGTATTACATATTGATGCTTAGTAGCATATCTACTTAACTTTACAAGGCATTGCGTGTTTAAATATTAGACAACAAGAAAAAAACTATACAGGGTGTAGCAAAATTGGTGTAGGTCCCGTTAACTGGGGCTTCTACTCATCATACTGAACAACTTTTGTTCTATGACTTTGCTGAAATCGCAAAAAAAATACAAATCGATCAGCTGATCGACCAGTTTTGATGCATTTTAGTATGAAGGGTCAATTTTTTTTGATAATTGACTATGGGTTTCTTGGGTAAAGTTGTTCAATATGATTAGTAGAACCCCCAGTTAATAAACGTGTCCTACCTACACCAATTCATTACACACGGTATACATGAGTTAAAATTAAGTTCATTAACCAAAATGCATGTAAGTTACCATCGTCTCTGCATTGAGCTGCTGCTTCGTATCCGCTATGTGCGATGGCGGCTGCGAGAGCGCGGCGGGCAGTGTCTTGGCTTATGCACATATATCTCCATTCCAGCCACAAGCTGTTACCTATCATCAATGACACTGATGAGGACTTACCGTCGTCCTCTGGCTAGTGGCGCCTTATACTGCGTCCGCGCATTGAGTCGCTGCTTCGCGTCGGCTATGTGTGGGGGCGGTTGCGCGGGCGCGACGGGCAGTAACTTTGCTTTGTCCGCGCACCACTCCACATGCCGCTCGAACGCGCGCACGCCGAATGTACGGTTGCAGTGTGGACAGCGTTGTAGGTCTGCTGCAGGCTGAAATGTTCATATTTTTTTGTCAAACGCGCGGGATTATTATCATAGGTATTTAAATAAAGACAGCCCGCACTAAACTTATGCGCCAGTTTTTTTATATTTTTTTCTTACAAAAATTATTATTCATTTATTTATTTATTCAAGAAAAATACAGCTTACAGAAAACTTCCAAAGCACTGTATTAAATTTAACGCTATTGTATGTTTATAACAAAACTTAACTAAGAGATACAGGTTGTTGGCCTATTGTCAATGCTCTCACATAAACTTAGGCAAGCATCAGATATACTTCGCCATGAATCACTAAAAATATCAAACTGAGTGTTCTTGGATATTGAATAGTTATTGAGGAGTACCAAGGCACGTATTAAGGGTGAGTTGCGTCTGGCCTCAGTGCGCCAAGGCGGAACCGCTAGCAAACTACGGGGGCGCCGCGAGCTGATTTCGTTTCGCGGGATAGTAGGTAGGTCATAACCAAATATATATTTATTCGTAGTTTTATTATCGCTATTTGTCAGACAACATGGTCCATTTTTGTTAGTAAACACAAACGTCTTATTACACTAATGTTAGACACAAATTTGTAGAAACAAACAATAAAAAAATTGTAGAAACAAACAATAAAAATGAAAACACCACACAGGCTGACAGTATAGAAGAACTGGCGGTACGCTCGAAAAAGCGTTATTTTTACGTCCGTACTACACCGAGCAAACCTGACTGTATTTAATCGCACATGCCCTACGTTCCCTCTCTATGTCTACATTGTCCCTATGGCCGTCCCTAATACATGACAATTCAATAGCTCCAACCATTTGTGAGTAAATCGCAAGTTTCCATTTCATTTGCAGGATAACCATACAAACACAATTTTTCCCAGACCATTAGTTACTACTATGTAATGTTTCTTGTATATATGGTCGAAGTATGTAATAGACAAATAAATATGAGCAACTACGACGTGCAAAGTTTCATCAAAAAAAACCTCTAGAGCCATGCGTGACGGGCGGACCGTACGCACGCACGCATGCTCGGACGGACGAAATTTATATGCTTGGTTTTACGGAATGTGTTTATGATATAGAATACATTTTCACTAAAATTGGAAAAAACTTCTCTTAGGAGGAAACGCGGGCGCAATTTTTTCCATACAAACGTAGTCAGTCCCCTTTTTCCTCCCTGGATAATGACAATACAGCAAAAATGTTTTTTTCATCAAACCTACCATCTACCTACTATCTACCATGGCCACGCCCCTATGTTTTGTTTTTTCCCATATTCTAATTATTCAAAAACTAAAAAATTGCCCAATAAAAACGACATTTTCAGACACCCACCAAAAAACTAATATGCATAATATTAACAATAAAATGAAAACATAGAATATAGATAAAGACAGTTTTTAAATTATTTTTTGAAAAATATTATTACTCAAGTTTTGGAGGAGGAAATAGGGGACTGCGAAATGCTATTTTTAGTGCCTATTGTGGGTCTGCGCTGCTGTTCTCCCTTTTTTGCTGTAGACGGAGAGGTTTGAGGGAAGGAGATAGCAACGTTTTATTTAAATACCGCGTTAGACCGCGTTTCCTCTTAAGTTCCAAATTTGGTCCCAATCGGACTATAGATTTAGCCTCCAAAGCGTGACGGACGGACGCTCGCACGCACGGACGGATGCAATAGGCTAGTTGACAAAATTTGGAAATTATTTTAAAACTATAGCTAAGCATCTATTTCACCCCAAAAATATATTATATTAAGAAAAATAGGTGTTTTACATTAGTATTTTGAGTTTTTAGAAATGAACTTGAAATTTACCGCGAAAAAGGCCAAGACTGTCATGGCGTCTTGAATGACGTCACACCTCGCGAAACAGCCGTGTTTGTATATGACAGTCAATTGTGTTTTCTAATAAATAATGAATTCCTGGTATTATAAATACTGTATAGTGCCCCAATGTAAAAGTACAACGATAAAAACGCCAAACAAATTATTCATATACGTTCCAAACAATAAACAAATACGAAGAAAGTGGTTAAAAATGGCAAGGAGGCAAGATGCTCTTACTTTATCAACTGATTCCACAATTTATTTCTGTGAAGATCATTTTGATGTAAGTATTGAACACAACGTACCAAAGACAGCTATTTTATCATTCTATTTTTTACATTCCACAGTAGGTAAATGCGACTCTCTGACTGGTAACTGCTAATTAAATAAGACTTTGTTTGTTCTTCACATAATACTTACATAGAAGTTTTAACATTGCGGAACTCCGATGAACAAAAGTCGGTGTTCATTGCAAAAAAATTGCCAAGCACGGTGTCAATTTTGGGCAAATTACTGCTGTTTGCTTTGTTAAATCCTGATTCCATGGCAAATTATACCTGTCTTTCAAGATGAAACTAAAAACGAACTGTATTAATTTAACAATAATTGCTGAAAACTCGAAATAACCTGTTCACTTTATACGAAAATGACAGATACAACATAGCGTTTCGCGCTCGTTTCGCGAGGCGTGACGTCACGTTTCCATGCGCTTCTCTGATTGGCGTTTAATGTCACGTGATTAAACGCCTCATTTCGTCGATTTTATTTTCCAAAAATATTATTAATCTTTTATTATTTTAATAGAAAAGTTGTTTTTTTGTTTACTAATTATCATGGTTAATCATTAGAAACTCAAAGCCATCCGATTTATTCGTAGTGGAAACAAGCCTATTGAGATGTTCGGTTTTTCGGTATGTGACTATGTAATGTATGTCAAAAACCCGATAACAATACTAGTTTTTTTATTAAGTCTGTCTAAGGGCCTGCGCAGACGAGGTACTAGGGTACTTTTTTGTCCATCTATATAGATTTCTTATAAATTGTATTTTTGTACGGGGTACTTTTAGTCCTTCGTGTGCGTTATTCGAAACAATTTATAAGAGATCTATACGGACGGACACAAAGTACCCGGGGAACAGCACCTCGTCTGCGCGGGCCCTTAGAATGAAATTAAATTCTTTGTTATTTTAAAACGCACGGGAACAGGAAAGTTCTTTCGATTCTAAAAAAAAAGAATGTGATAAGGAATGAAATACTTATAACATTTACTTACAGGTATACTTCGGAATAGAATAGCACAATATTTGTTTAGTAGAAATAATACCTTAATATTAATTTAAGTAACTATTAATTAAAATAAGGTACTAAAAAGGCTGCCACTTAGCATTTGTTGTAGCTACCAGCTACAACGCTGGTTTTCAGTGGTCGCCCTTCCAAAAGGAGAGCAACACTGCGCAAATAACACATCGCCTAAAACTGAAACATTTTTCGAAAATAATAATAATAAAATAAATTCAAATTAAATGAAAATTAAAATTCTCCTTTAAAAGTCTGAAAGAAGATCTTATGAAATTAGTTATTGGTTATTTTTATTTAAGTACTAGTTTAGAATTAAAAAAAGTGGCAAAGTAAAAAGCAAATGTGCGGTATTTTTTTTATTCGCAATTGGTAAGCCCTTGGCATCATCTCACCTGATGGTGACGAGGATGGAAGCGGGCTTACCAAGATTCCCCAACGCAATTGAGAACTGACTATCTTATCTTCAAGCCGGAACACATCAATGTTGTTAACACTGATGTTTGGCGGCAAGACTTAGATAAGATGGTGGTAGCTAGGCAGACGGGCTTATAAAATGCCCTACCACCAACCAAACAATTCAACCAAATCAGTTTTGCTCTGTAAGCCGACGTATAAAGTACATTATTCGAGCAACTGAATTGAAAAATTCAAAATTCAAAACCTATTACTAGTATGAGCTGAATGTAAGCACTTAATTTATAAGATGCATATGAGTAAGTAAGTACATATTGGATTCCTTGTCGTTCTAAACTGAATCGGTATGCCGTGTAACACTAGTTAGCTTAAATAAGGATCCAGCAGCCATTACAAAGACGCCTATCGTAAAACGAAGGACTATTTATAGTCTATAGATCTGTTTAGTCTACTGCAGCCTACGTTATAAGTTATAACGATGCAGTTTGAAATTTATGATGTTCCTCCTATTATTGGCTTTAAATCTATATAAATAAAAAAATTCGAGCGAGACCTACAGTACTCGCATATGATGTGTAACATGTGACAAAATACTTTAGGTTAGTTAGATTTGATGACGATATTGTACCTGGTTGGCGGATCTGACAGTAACGAAAAAAACCGACCAAGTGCGAGTCGGACTCTCGTAAAGTAGAATTCCGCGCTTTCGCGACTTCCTGTTACACATTTCCGTCCCATGTTACACATTTCCGTCCCATTTCACGAAATCACTCCCACAAATTACAGGAAAGCGAGAGCAAAGATGTTACACATCAAAAATCAATTACCGCATGTATGAAAGATCATGACTTGAGAACGGCTCGATTGATTTGGCAGATTATTTTTTATCACGCCTGTATGTATGTAATGTTTGTTTGTATGTTTGTAACTTGCACTCGATTTTGATCACGCTTGTATTAGCTTCACCTGTATGTATGTATGTTTGTAACTTGCACTCGATTTTGACACACTTTAAACGGACAGATTTAATTTAAACTTTGTTGATTTATCAAGAATCAGTGACAATGCAATAATTTCATAAGTTTATCTCAATATCCTGATCAGGATCGCCAGGATTAAATGCACATAAAATTAAAAATTTAAAAATAAATATAGTTTAAAAAAAAAAAAAAACGCTTTTAAAGCACATCAAACTAAAAAGTGAAAAATAATTCCTAATTTAATCTGAAAACAATTATGAACGAAAAATACTAGTATTATTGCGAGAAAAGCGTGGGGCGTTTTGTGCCAAATTTTTCGTATATCGGGCCTCTCACTCGGTGGACCGATGACCAGGTGAAGGTCGCGGGAAGCCGCTGGATGCGGGCAGCGCAAAACCGGTCGTCGTGGAAATCCTTGGGGGAGGCCTATGTCCAGCATTCGGCTGATATGATGTGCTTTAAAAGCGTATTTTTTTTGTTTTTTTATACTATATTTATTTTTTAGTTGTGGAGTAACAAAGATACCCGCGCATCGCTCACCCTCGATATTTGATAAATTAGCCTTAAAATAGTAAAAACCGAGGAATAGTAAGTAGGTAACGAATGGTACCGGCAACACCTATTAGAATACTAAACACAATGACTAAAGAATACGTAAGTGTTGCCTGTAAAGGTATACGTTTCTGTTGTAATGAGTATGTATATAGGTAATTAACATCACAAATGGCGAGGACTTCGTATTCCTTCAATTGTACAGAGGCCAGCACATCAAGCTAGACACACGTAGTGTGATTCTGATCAATACGCCTACGGCATAAGAATGGTGCCAAGTCCTGTCTAGCTTTATGTGCTGGCCTTTGTACACGAAACAGGAGTAATAGTGCCTTTACTTAAACGTTTTGACTAGGACGCTTATTAGAAAAGGATTCGTGTCAGAATTTTGAATATATTAAAAACCAGGGTCACCAGTAAGAATACAGAAAATGTACTTTAAAAGCTTTAATTTAACTTTTAATGTATGAAGGTATGTTTATTAAGTTCAAATCTTGCGATGGATTTTAGAGCGACTTGAAGGGGTCTGATAAGATGACATTTTGAATGAAGCCGTATTTCCGGTGACAATATTTTTTTTACTTTGAAGTTGATCTGATGATGAACTTTGGAGGTGGCGTCAAAGTCCAAGAATCGTCTTTTCAATAGAATCGTAAGAAATACAATACTGTGCTCACCTTTTTTGAATTTGGAACTGTGTATTTTTATACTCATTTGAGCATTTGGCTTTTTGAGCATAAAAACTCTTTTTAACCGATTTAAAAAAAAAGGAGGTTTCTCAATTGTGTGTTCGCGGATAACTTCGTCGTTTATGAACCGATTTTGATGATTGTCTTTTTGTTGGAAAGGATATATCCCAAGGGTAGTACCATGATAAGGAAACCAGGATCTGATGATGGCATCCCAGATAAATCAAGGGGAACCTTAGTATCCTGTTTGAAGTCGGTTTTTTTGTTCAAAATTATCAAATAGTAGCTTGTAGGTACCTAAGCTTGCAAAAATTATTGTGTTATAAACAGTTTCTCTTCTCTTATTCATAAATTGTGTTGCCACGAGATGTCGGATCACGGGATCAACCATTGTTTTTAATAAGTAGGTAGATACAGTTATCTGAATTGACGTTTTCTCAGTCGGAGGTCACGCGTATCGCCAGTATAATAAATAAATAGTGATTTATTATTAGCTAGTAAATACATACATACATAAAGAAAAATTGTAACAATTGCATTAGCTTCGAATTATTTTTTATTCCTCATATCATAGCTACCTATCAAAGTTAGGGAATATGATTTTTGTTTACAGGCTGAAAATTAACATAGTTTTAGTCAACAATAAGATATAGAAAAATAAGTTATAAAGCCACGCAATGCATACTTTTTCAAGAAGCCTGCCTTTACGTAGTCGGGCATCCACATATCAACAATAGTTATAGACTTGATACAAAATTTACATATAATTTAAGTTTGTATGGGAGGTACCATTAACTATCCAGTGTATTAGGCCTTTTTAACCGCCTCTGTGGCGTAATGGTTAAGTCCATTCACATCAGGAGGTCGCGGGTTCGATTCTCGGCGGAGTCTAACTTTGTATGACTCGGTTTGGTTAGTTAGTTCTAAGCCCACTTGGCAAGCTACCACCATGTTATCTAAGTTTTGCCGCCAAGCATCAATCTTAACAGAATTAAGATAGCCAGCTCCCCATTGCGTTGGGGAATCTTGGTAAGCCCGCTTCCATCTTCGGCATCATCGTCACTTGCCATCAGGTGAGATGATGCCAAGGGCTTACCAATTGCGGATAAAAAAAGTTCTAGTTATTCATAAAGTTTCGTTAAAATCGATAGAGCCATTTTTGAAAAAAAGTAACAAACAAACTGAGTTTCTATGGAAAGTACCTTATTCCGATTTTTTCTGGGATAACGAACTACCGCGTGTAGCAGGCCATATAAAATTAAAGTAACGTACAGTTTCATTGCATCAAAATCGTTAGAGCCATTTTTGAGTAAAAAATAATAATAAGTGTTCTTCACTCTGGTGGCAACCCTAAAAAGTCAAGTTAGGAAAAATTTAAACAAAAAGGCTGGAGATATTAAAATAATAGTTTCCTACCCAAAATTGTATCCAAATCTGTCCAAGAGTTTAGGCACTGGACGAACGTATATACATACACACACACATTTATTTTTGGACTATATTAGTGTAAGACAATAAATCGATCCCAATCAAAATCTCAAGTATTTTTTTTTTGCCTAACAATACCTTCATATAGTCCTTCGTCGCTCGAAAGTAAAAGGTTTTTTAAAGTTGGGCAAAGCCTTGTTACTCCCCAAGTGTTACAGTCGTCTGAAGGTGACAGTGGCCATTCCTCATGAGACGGGCTTTTTGCCACCATTTACATTCAATATAAAAAATTATTTTTCTAGAATTATACATACCTTAGCCATAACAGTTTTGACCGAGGGGGGCTTCGGTTTCGGCGCTACCTTAGCTGTGGGGGGCGGACTCTTCTCCAGGAATGGACTGTTTTCAGGAAGACCGAAGTTCTTTGGCAAATACTGTTCCAAGTCTGTTCCTGAAAATTGAATTATTATTATTACAACAAATGTGTAATGCGTTCGACAACCAAACTGTAACCAATCTGGGTGACGAGGGGGCGAGGGGGTGAGGTCGCAATCTAAAGAGCGGTAGGGAGTGTCCACACTGTATGTTAGTACTAATATATAATATATACTTTGGTAATGATTTATTTATGGAGTCTTATTTTCTTGGACACTTACCTCCTTCAGAATACTCAATAGTTAGCTATTTATTCCTTATAAACTTCTTTGTATAATGGTCAGTTACAGATACAAAGAATTTTAAAAAAAATCGGCCAAGTGCTTGTCAAACCACGCAGTGTTGGGTTGCGGTATCATTACCTGAAAACTGTTTGTCTCGGGATACTCTTAAGTCATTTTCTTAGGTTCAATGGTTAGAAACACCAGTTTTTTAACGACTTTGATTGATGAGCTTTATTTTAGGAACGGAACATGCAAAAAAAAAATATTATGTTAGAAATCACTTCGTCATTAAAAATACTAATTTCAATTAGATAAGATCAATTAAACGATATCCCACACGAGGGGGTTCAGAAAAAAATATTTCGTGCCGCTTCTACTTGTATGGAAGGCCTTCCCCCCCCCCCAAAAACATTTTTTAGAAAAAGATTTGAGAAAACGATTATATTTTTATTTTTTTAAGAAAATATAGCTGTAATATTAAAACTGTAAATATTATATATTTTTTCAACACCGAAATAATTTTCATTTGCTCATTTTAGTAATGTCTTGTATCTGCATCTTCATTTTAAGTGTTAGTTAAAAAGTTAGAGCGGGAAAAGTGGCACTTTGAACCTTTATATTTTTCAAAAGCTATTTTAATTAAAAAGTGTTTTGATTCATTTTACAAGATCTATTCAACGATACCACACTCAAGAAGGTACCCTCCAAAAAACATTTTAATACCCCTCTTACAAGCAGGGGAGGCTACCCAAAAATATTTGAACTTAATCAGTTTCCATTTTGGCTTATATTTTTTTATCTGTGTACTAAATTTAATTACTGTAGGTCTAACAATGGCAAAGAAAATTGACTGTGACAGACGGACGGATATGACGAAATTATAAAGGATGCATTTTTTTTTTCATTTTGGCTCCGAATTTAAAAAAAGACAACGATATCTTGAATAAACTGGTAATTTGTTCTTATAATGCATAACTAATCAATACGTGAACATTAAGGCTCTCAGATCACTCAATCCGAGCAGGTTAATACGTGTTTCAATAATATCGCACGTAAGTCTATTCATTTCAAGTTGAAATCAATGCGGGCTTCATCGCGGCTGTTACGTTGAAACCGAACGCCCAATTCTCGATTTTAATATTTTTTTATTACTTTTCATCACTTTCAAAATGTGTTCAATTAAAATGAAAGTTCTTAAAATCACCGATTTTTGTGTGTTGGTTTCATTCAATATTAACTATTGCAATTAATGCCAAAAACAGGGTCTACATTATATTTTTTTACATCAAAAGTGGTAATATTTTTAAAATTGTATTTAATATGAATAGATTTTTATTACTTTAAATATATTAAATATATATTTTTTTCATGGTGATAGCTTTACACATTCTTGCAATAATTTGAATTGAATATTGTCATTTGACCCATCTTAAGGCCTTAAGAAAATAGCAGGCTATAATATTATGTGTGTATGGCATGGCTGTATAGCGCAAAACATTCACTGTTGCATTCTTTTGTGCTAATTAACAAACAACCCACGATCAAAAATATTAATTAGCTGAGTTAAGAAACACTATTCAACCAATTTACATACTAAACAATTCTCAAAATAGAGCAGGCAAGTGACTTGTGACATTTTACATATTCATGCGGCATACATTATAAATAAAGATCACGAAAAATTATAACACCACGAGACATGAGCATGTCTACCAGTTCTACATACCTACCAGTTCTACACAATACAGGGTGTAACAAAATTGGTGTAGGACCCGTTTACTGGGGTTTCTACTCATCATACTAAACAATTTTCCCCATAGTCAATTCTAAATATGTGTGACTGCGTGTGTGTGTGTGTGTATGTGCGAGCGAGGGTGTGTATGTGTGTGTGTGTGAAAGTGGTCGAGATAAAATTAGTGTGTATGTATGTAATTATGTATATCCCTGATTTGCGGAGAAACTGATGGACCGATTTGAGTGAAATTTCGAATATAGATATTTAGAATTATTTGCCAGGGGTACATATTTTTTTTATTTCATAAAAATAAGAGCACCTCCAATACAAAAATAATCTCAAAAAAAAAATTCACGCTCCATACAAAAATGCTCAAAATTGGTCAATCAGTTGATCAATTTGTAAGAGGTATTTTTTTTAACGATAAGACTAAAAGTCTCACTACATCAATGTTGTTTCACCTGTATATAAAACATGCAAGGCAATAGCTAAGATGCTGTTTGGAAATTTAATAAACGTGGGAGTGTCTTGCCAAATGCTAAAAGGCATAATCGAAGCGTATAGTATGTAAATTGGATCCATTTGGAGTGCTTTTGTACCATTCAAGTTTAGCCACCTTACGATGTTTATAAAATGTTAAAAAACTATAACGTTGCGTAAAAAGTAGTTGCGATTTTAAATCCCCGAGTGACCTTGATCTTGCCCGACATTCTTTAAAATAATCATTACCTATAGGGACTCATGTTCTGGTTAGATTTCACAGTTAGAGCCACTTTCAACCAAATTTGGCACTGCTTGTATTTAGCGCATGCGTTTCCGCCATTATTAGTAAAACGTTCACACACAAACCATGTCAATGGTCAGTTAGATGCGATGGCAGCCAATGAATACGTAAATACCCACTCACCCGACTTGCCCCTGTTCGTAGTCGCCAGCCCTTATTGCCCACAAAAACATAATTAAATAAATAACATAAATTAATTTACAATAATATAATCGGCATGCAAATATAAAATACACCTAAATAATACTATAAGGTAGATAAGGTACGTTTTTATTTATATTAATACTGTTTCTGGGTCATGCTGAAAAAAGTCATTAAAAAAAAGTTAAAACCCCAGCCACTTCACATTCACAAAACCCCTCCAGCACCATTAGAATAGGGATGACGAATGCTAGTCATCTGAATTACTTTTTATCATCTGTCAAAAACGACATTTTGTTCTAAAAATGTTAGAAATACCTAGGCGTAACGTCATACATAGTTTAGCAGCGTCATTTATGTACTCATTTTGTGATTTTGGTGAATTAAAAATCGAAGACCTGATAGAAAATAAAATGAGTAAGGTTTTCCGAGGTTTAAGTAGAAGGGCAATTTGGTGATCAAGAGTTCATAATTTATTTCTGATGCTGTCGTCATCCCTATTTCAGTAGCTAAAGATACCACAGCTATAGTTATCCACAAGGATAAGCTACTCACTAACAACCCAAACTTTAAACTACAAGACTGATAACCCAATTACAAATTCTAATCTCACCTTCTCTCCTCTGTCTCGACGAGTCGAACGTCTTCCTCTTCTTCACTGTCATCTTCTGGCAGATTTTAACGTGTTTCGACAGTGATTGGGGAACGAAGGTCCTCCCGCAGACAGGGCAGGGTGTGAGGGAGAGGGGGCCGGAAGGTTCTGGAGGGACGGGGGCGATGGGGTGCATGGGCACCGGCGGGGACGGCGCGGGCCCGACGCAGCTGGACGGCGGCGTGCGCACGATGGGCTGGAACCGCTGGTCTGCACCGCCGGGGGACTCATCTCTACCCGCCTCCGGTGACGACGATCGTGAAGATTTAGCTGAGTCCTGTTTTTGCCGCTTGCCTGGAAGTATGTGAAATTAAATTAAAACACAACTGCATGAAAAAATTACCACTCTTTTTAGGGACTCTTTTGAGTGACATAGGATACATTTTAGCCGACTTCCCTAAAATTATATATTAGTACTAACATACAGTATGGACATTCCCTGCCGCTCTCTAGATTGGGACCTCACCCCCTCGTCATCCAGATTGAAACAGTTTGGTTGTCGAACGTATAGGATTTCGCCGCCATTTTGTTTGTTCCGTCATTCCTTTTTTGAATTGTAATTTCTGGCCCGTTGTATGAAGTGTCCATGGTGTGCACACGGGACCAAGCCGAATCTAAGGATATCTCTCACTCCAAAATCCATCAAGCCGTTTAGAAGATATCGTGGAATAAAGAAACATTTTAAATATTATATTAAACCTGAAAACAATACACTCCTATTTTGTATAGGCGGTCGTGTAAAAAGAAGCGGATGTCGTGGTGGGAAAGTGGTGGCGTTGACAAAAAGAAGCGGGTGTCGTGGTGGGAAAGTGGTGGCGTTGACAAAAAGAAGCGGGTGTCGTGGTGGGAAAGTGGTGGCGTTGACAAAAAGAAGCGGGTGTCGTGGTGGGAAAGTGGTGGCGTTGACAAAAAGAAGCGGGTGTCGTGGTGGGAAAGTGGTGGCGTTGACAAAAAGAAGCGGGTGTCGTGGTGGGAAAGTGGTGGCGTTGACAAAAAGAAGCGGGTGTCGTGGTGGGAAAGTGGTGGCGTTGACAAAAAGAAGCGGGTGTCGTGGTGGGAAAGTGGTGGCGTTGACAAAAAGGAAAATGTTATTCTTCTTCTTTTCGAATCGATGGTTTGAATATGGACACTTAGTTTCTTTATATCTTACTAGCTTTTACCCGCGGCCTCGCCCGCGTGGACATCGTTTTTGACTGTCTTAGAGGGTACGCAGTGCGCGAGCCGCAAGCGGCTCGGGAGCGTGGACATGACTCTTCTCCAGATCTCTCGGGAACTATGTCAGGATATGCTTATTAGTAAATCATGTCATTTCCCACCCCCTCAACCATTTCTGTGCAAAAAATCACACAATCCATTGTTCCGTTGTTGCGATGTTAAAGAAATTAACCAAAAAAGAGTATATTTTCAGTTCCCTCAGGAACTGCATCGGGCTATTCGGGCTATGCTATTTTCACGGGATAAAAAGTATCCTATGTCTTTCCTCGTGACACAGGCTACCTGCATGCCAAATTTAATTAAGATTGGTCAAGGCGTTGAAGCTTGAAAAGGTAACAAACAAACACATTTATAATATTAGTAAGGATTGGCTCAATAGGTAGCCACGCGTATGCCACTATCAGTGGCTCCCCAGAGGTCTACCATTGTGCTGGTGTCCGGGCACTCGGGGCAAGCCATAAATGTGTCATAGTTTGTGAGCTGACTCCACGTGGACTCTCTTCTCCGTCACAGAAAGCCCAGCGACACATATTCTCCCTACATCGTCGGCCAACTTGAGTCCGCATGTTATTGTTAAGTTATTAAGTTTGAGTAATGTCTTTGGAAATCGCTCAATCCAGTTTATTTTGGAGATTAAATCCTCAATAGGGGTTCGAACTGCATCAAAAATAAATTCTGAAATATGATTTCCTAAATTGCTCTCCTCTTGTAATTTAAATAAACTTACTTCAATTTTTAATTGATCAAATTAACAAAATAAGTTCGTCAATGACGCTAAAAATCTATGACGTCACTTGTCACTTCAAACATTTTTAGAACAAAATTTCGTTTTTGACAGATCATAAAAAGTAACTCAAATGACTAGCAGTCCGATCCCCTATTGATAAGCCCTTGGCATCATCTCACCTGATGGTAAAGTGACGATGACGCCAAAGATGGAAGCGGACTTACCAAGATTCCCCAACGCAATGTGGATCTGGCTATCCTATCTTCAGGCCGGAATTTTGTCATGTAAGTAATTCTTAATGTTACAAATGAAATGAAATTGAATTTATTTTGGCCAGCAAGTATGAGTACAGTATTTATACTTATTTACATAGATTATAGATTTAAATACTTTGCCAAAAAGGGCGCCGTCTCAGCATAATACTTTGGCTTAAAGCGCAAAAACCGGCCATGTGCGAATCCGAATCGCAAACATAAGGTTCCGCATCATACTAGATGGCGCTAGTTTCTTCATGTTTCAAAAAACACACGTTTTTTGTATAGACTCCCGTTATTTTTTTATTTATTTTTTAATTTTTAGTATTTGTTGTTATAGCGGATACAGAAATACATCATCTGTGAAAATTTCAACTGTCTAGCTATCACGGTTCATGAAATTCAGCTTGGGTCTGCCAGAATACCCTCGATTTATAAGTTCAAAAAACATATCACTCAGCGCCTCCGAGCACGCGAGGGCAAGTGGAAGGTAAACATGACGCAAGCTGCCTCCATATTGATTAGCCACATTACTGGCTGCAACACGCGATCCTGGTCTAGGGCAAGGTGGAAATTGTATGTTTACTATGGTGTACCGTGTAGGTAAGCTATCTTGTGCTATATGATATGAAAAAAGAAAATATAAATAAAGGTTTCACTTCAAATGAAAATAAGTTACCAGCAAACGATACGGAACGACAGTCAAAAAATCATTTTTAGGGTTCCGTACCACCCAACGGGTGACCAACGGGACAATATTACCACACCCTAGACACTTCATACTTACAACGGGTCAGAAATGACATTTCATAAAAGGAATGACGAAAAAAACAAAATGGCGGCGAAATCCTATACGTTCGACAACCAAACTGTAACCAATCTGTGTCAATCTAGGTGACGAGGGGGTGAGGTCGCAATCTACAGAGCGGCAGGGAGTGTCCATACTGTATGTTAGTACTAATAAATATACTTTGATATTCCTAAGTCTCCGCTATCTGTCAGCGGGCTGTATTTCATAAACAGTAATAGGTAGACAGTTAAAATTTCCACATCATGTTTATTTCTATCGCCGCTATAATAACAAATACTAAAAGTATAAAAAAGTGAAAAATAAGGGGGCCTCCTTACCAAAAACGTGTTTTTTATATGTCTTTAGAAGTTTATTTGATTTAGCTCTATCGTAAAAACGGTAATAGATACATACAAGCGTAAAACTTGGTGTGATTATAGGATTATAGTTCTAATACTCAATAATAAAAATCGGTGCGAGTCGTATTTACTCGCGCTGAGGAGTTTGAACTGAATGACAAAAGAAGCATAATTTTGTCGCTCGCGTTGATGTCTTTTGCTTGTTATGTGAATAGGTACCATTCTCATTCATCATTATACTATGTAGTTGTGTGGAGAGGTTGGTACGGAACCCTCGGAGTGCTATTCCGACTCGCACTTAGCCAATTTTATTATATAGTAAGATGGTAGGAAATAAGCAAAGACGATAGAAAAGTCGTTTCCGTTTCGCATTGACACATCACAAATCGCATTAATAACAAAACAAAAACAGAGGAAAATAAATTTTACAGCCCCGCTGTGCATACTTTCTCGCGAAGCCTTCACCATCTTTCGTAGTCCGGCATACACAAATCAACAACAAACATAACACTTACTTAGTATTATTATATCAGCTCATATACGTCCCCACCGAGGGGCTCGAGCCTACCCTGAATTAGGGCGATTAGGCCTTAGTCGACCACGCGGGCCCAGTGCGGATTGGTCGACTTCACACACAACCTTCGAGTTTCTTCGCAGGCGTGTGCAGGTTTCCTCACGATGTTTTCCTTCACCGTTAAAGCAATCGGTAATGATATGTACGTAAGTTTTTGAAAAACTCATTGGTACATTGGCCGTCCAGATTTGAACCCGGTACCTCTGCTTAGATGGACCGAGTCGTTACCGGTTGAGCCACCGACGCTTCGCTTACTTAGTAGCAAATAATAAAGTTAGGTATACAGGTGTAACATAATTGGTGTAGGTCCCATTAACTGGAGCTTCTACTGATCATACTGATTAACTTTCCCCAAGGAACCCATAGTTGATTCTGAAAAAAAAATTGGACCCTCCATACTGAAATGCACAAAATTGATCGATCAGCTGATCAATTAGTGTGAAGAGTTATTTTTTTTTGCGAATTCAGCAATGTCGTAGAACAAAAGTTGTTCAGTATGATGAGTAGAAGCCCCAGTTAACGGGACCTACACCAATTTTGTTACACCCTGTATTTACTATGACTTATCAAATAGAATATAGGACTATTGTTTTGGACAGGAAAATGATATGAAATTGTCACTTGTTTTTGAATTATTAGAGGAGATGATGACTGGGGAGATGAATCTGCGGTTGTAGACTTCCGAGTTAGATTAGGTTAAAAAATTAGAACACATTAAAAAATTTACAAATAACTTGGGTTTGTATGGGAGGTATCTAACTTACTGTGATTTTTCCTGAAACAATTAACTACCCAGTGCAGTAGGCCTTATAAAATCCTAGTTATTCACAAAATTCATCAAAATCGTTAGAGCCTTTAAAAATAAAGTAACTAACAACCTGGAATTGTATAGGATGTAATTATTCCGAGTTTTCGTGTAATACCGAACTACCATTCCTCATTGCGTTGGGAAATCTTGGTAAGCCCGCTCCTATCTTCGGCATTATCGTTACTTACTATCAGGTAAGATGATGCTAAGGGCTTACCAATTTTCTAGTGAATCTATAATTATGTAATTTTTTACTTTCTCCACCCCATAGTACGGTACGTAGGGTAAAGGAAGTATTGTTATCGCGAAAAAAAATATATTCCAATTTTCATGAAAATGTGCTCTGTCATTTTAATCTGTCAATTAACATATACCGCAAAACTGAATATCACAATTCCGTCCGTCACGCTTGGCTCTGGAGGCTAAATCCTGGGTCCGATTGGGACCAAATTCGGAACTTGAGAGTTTTAAGTCATTTCATCGAGGGATTATGAAAAGTTTCTTCGTAACGTCAAACCGAAGAGTAGATGTCTATACAACAAAATATGTTTTTTTTTAAAGCGGCTCTAACGATTTTGATGAAACTTTGCATGTCGTAGCTGCTTATGTTTGTCTATTGCTTAGTAATACCCATTAGTCTGGGAAAAATCGTGTTTTTATGGTTAGCAGGAGGCAAATTAAATTGAAACTTGCGATTTAATCACAAATGGTTGGAGCTATTGAATTGCCAATTGTCATGTATACGAACGAATATTTATATATTTAGTATTTATTTATTTAGTTTATGTTTTTTAAATAAAAAACTTCCAATGATAAATTATAAATACGAAGTTAAATTTATTAAAAATAAATGAGTAATAAAACTCTTATTGTACTTTAATTTAAATAAAAGTTTGATTAAATGGAAAAATCGTAAAGCATTCATATCGTTATTCGTAATCAAAAATACGCATTAATATGTATTATTCATTCGCATCGGTATCGTAATACCCGTATCGTCTCATTAATATATTTAAAACTAGCGGTGCCCACGACTTCGTCCGAGTGGAGGTTTTGAATTTTTTCCACGGGAACTCTTGAATTTTCCGGGATAAAAAATATCCTATATGTTAACCCGGGCTATAAGGAACCACCATCGAAATCGGCTTGGTAGTTTTTGCGTGATGCGCGGACACACAGACAGACAAAAATTCCAAAGTTGTTGTTTTGGCCTCTATATCGTTAGTTATATCCACCACAGTTATTATATTCCAAAAATATTTCATGTACAGACACGGCCCCGTTACAGTTTTATTATATGTATGTATAGATGTAGCATGAAATCAAACTTCTTGGTGATTTTTTTAAATTTTTCATTATACGAAAAATATTTATAATAACCTTTTCATGACTAAGGTCGAGAAAAAAAATATCACATTTTTCAGTTTTTTCGATTTTTCTAGAAAGTTTTTGTCTTAAAATATATATATTTTCTACATTAAAGCCCTTGTCAATAAGCGAATTTTAACACTTAAACAACAACGATATACCAAATAGTAACAAATTTTAATCGCTAGAAAAAGTTACCCCTACCGGAGCGAGCGAAAAAATGATTCAATGTTAAAATACTTGGTAGCATAGGTAACGTATGAAAATGGTCATTATTAGCGCCATGAATATAGCAAAAAACCGGTTAAGTACGAGTCAGAACCGCACACAAATGGTTCCGTATCGTCATATTAGATGGCGCTAGTTTCTTCACGTTTTAAAACACTTTTTTTTTTGTATGGAGACCCCCCCTTACTTTTTTCACTTTTTTTAGTTTTTAGTATTTGTTGTTATAGCGGCAAAAGAAATACATTATCTGTGAAAATTTCAACTGTCTACCTATTACGGTTCATGAAATACAGCCTGACGGACGGACGGACAGTGAAGTTTTAGTAATAGGGTCCCGTTTTTACCCTTTAAGTACGGAACCTAGAAAAGCAACCTTTATTAATACACCAGACATAAATTAGTACACACGGCGCCACATCAAGCTATATAAAACCGGTATACGCGGGCCTCGCGTATGTTGAAACGTAAAGGCGTCGCGCGGTTAGCTTATACTGGTTTTGTATAGGTTGATGTGTCGCTGTCCGTACATAAAGCTTACACGTAGCGTTGAAGGTTGCGTTGCAGATAATGGTCACCTCGTCACCGATCACTAGTACCCAAACTACTATGGGTAGGTACAGGTACAGTCAAAGAATTTAATTTCCAACCCACCTTAGGTTCAACATCGTACAGCAAACTGTCACCATAAGAGCTATTTTCGATTGACACTGACACATAGAAAAGCAAACGATGACTTTTCGCAAAGAGGTTATCTGTAATTTAAAGTGACAAATAATACGTACACTGATATTTCAATACTATTACTGAAATAGAATTTTCGACCTTTATGCATTGCGAATGTCTAACGACGTTTCAACGAAATGGGTAGGGAGTTAAATTCCTTGACTGTACAAATAAAGCTTCGCCGCACCCACCATTGCATACCCATCCATTGCGACACGGTCTCCATCATAGCTGTCGCTTTAGGGCTTGCAATAACAATGACTGCCAGTGAATATGCTCGCATTGGTAGAAGAACCGCCTCCGTGGCGTAATGGTTAAGTCCATTAACTTCACATTAGGAGGTCGCGGGTTCGACTCCCGGCGAAGTCTAACTTTGCATTTTCTAAGCCCGCCTGGCTAGCTACTAGCTACCGCCATCTTATCTAAGTCTTGCCGCCAAGCATCAATCTAAACAGCATTGATTTGTTCCCGCTTGAAGATAGGATAGCCAGTTCCCCATTGCGTTATCGTTATAGGAATCTTGGTAATCCCGCTTCCATTTTCGGCATCATCGTCACCATCAGGTGAGATGATGCCAAGGGCTTGCCGATTGTGGATAAAAAAAAATTAATAAACCGGCCAAGTGCGAGTCGGACTACCACTCCGAGGGTTCCGCACCACCACACCTCTCCTCACAACTAAATAGTATTAGGACAATGATACCTATTCACATTACAAACAAAAGACATCAACGCGCGCGACAAAAATATGCTTTTTTGTCACTTAGTTCGGACTCTTTAGCGCACGTACGACTTACGCCTGGGCGATATTTATTATTTGATGTTTTACTTCAGTATTAGTACTATAATATAAATAATCCCAAAAAGTTTAACGCTTGTATGTATTACCGTTTTTATGATAGGGCTAAAAAAATGCTCTAAAGACCTTTAATAAAACAGGTTTCAGGTTCTGGGAAAATTTCAACTTTCTTGCTATTATGGTTCAGCCCGCTGACAGACGGACAGACAATCGGACTGACGGACATACAGCGAGGCTTAGTAATAGAGTCCCGTTGGTCACCCTTAGGGTGTATGGAAACCTAAAAAAGAAAGCCCAGTACAGATGTTTTATCTCACGAGCGCGGGTTAGTCATACTTGTGTGTGTTAATGTACATGCAAATTGTCTTTGCGTGCGTAAGGTCGGGAGCTTACAATTGCGCACACAATAGACACAACTAACAATAGAGCACGTGTCTATACGCATTACACACACAAGTATGGCTAACCCGCGCTCGTGAGATAAAACATCTATACATTGCTGCTATTTTACAACTAAATCGGTCTAGCCAACTGTTATCGTCATTTCAGCAAGTTAAATGAATCCACCAAACCACAATATACTTAGGTACATTAATGTTACACATCAATGACATTCAAAGTAAATTGTTAGATACTGCAAATCTATTTTGAAATATAACTGTTATACCTGCGTAAGACAATAACTGAAAAAGCTGAACACGTTAAAAAAACCGACTTCCATAGCAACAACTTTAACATTTATATAAACATATAATATTCAACTTAGCATTTATAATTTTTGGTTTTTTAATAATTTTCTAAAAAAGTAATAAACCGATTTTGGTAAAATTTATATGGGACCAACTTGGCAGCATTCAGTGCGTAATTTAAATATTTGCTTTCAACCGTCTTCCAAAAAGGAGAAGGTTCTCAATTCAACTGTACCCTTTCATTTTTTATTCGATAGTACCCACACTCATCATGGAGTCACAAAATATAGGTTCCAGTCTGCGAGAATATCGCGTAACAAACATACAAAACATACAGTCGAATTGAGAACCTCCTCCTTTTGGAAGTTGGTTGAAAACAAAAACATATTTAAATTACGGACTGAATGACAGGATACTAAAATGTGCGTGGGCGGCAATATACCAATGAAGTGAAGGGGAAGCTGCTCGTAAAACAAAACCAGGATGAGAATATGGCGCATCGTTCTCAAGTTTTACGAACGAAATTAACTTTACAAGTCATTAAAGTAAGGGTTATAAATGGATAAATTTATAATCTTCGACGAGATAATATTGACACTGATTAATTTATTTATTTATTTTATTTATTTATTTACACAGATGTATGTATACAGAATTACAGAAAACTCCAAGATACTGTATAATAAAAGTAGGGTTAGGCTTAGACAACATAAGAGTAGAATAAAAATAGATTAAGAAGAAATATTTAAACTCACTAACACTTTTACATAGATTAAAAACCGTAAAAAAATACCTACAACAATCAATAAAATAAATAAATGAGCAGCTACATAGGACATGTCGACGGTCTATTGCCGATACTCTCACAAAAGCTAAGCATTAAAAAGCTAGGTACTCGTACCTATCTAAATGAATAATCAGTAAATGATCAAATCTAGTAACATACATTTAGGCGATTGAGTGTATCAACAGTTAATAGCTCCATGTTCGTTCATACAATTCAAAGAGGTACTAATTAAGTCTGAGCGTTGACTAGACGCTTCCTTTTTCGTAATCGCATTTTTAAACGACCACTGGTCACCATTCTGGTCCCGCTGCCGCTGGCAATTGACTGAACAAGTCTTCACAAGAAACAAAATAATCTCAAAGGTCTAAGAAAATAATAAACTGCCCCCCCACACATTAATTAAGTGCTGCAGCTGTAACGAAGCGAGGGTAGATAACAATCAATCCAATTTATTAAAAAGTTCGCAATACCCCTATTTTTGGGCTGTCGGGTAAAAATATACGTAAGGTCACTCGCGGGATCAAGACGAATCTAACAACACCTTGTTCTCCAAAATCCATCCAGCCGTTTAGGATACAGGCTCACCCAAAGAAACAAACATACATACATCAATACATCTGAAAAACATTACCCTCCTCGTTGGGCAGTTGGGTAAAAACAGGAGAGTTAATTAATCTAAGAACTTATATTAGAACGCATCTACTTAATTAAAATTACCTTGTCAACGTACCCTATCTATCTTAGAGTGGATGTAAATATTAATTGATGTGACCATTGACCAATAAGACCGGTGTACGATCGACAGATTTCGTGTTATGTGAACTACTTGTTCATTGACCGATGTAGAACCTTAAAGATAGTACTAATATATACAGGGTGTAACAAAATTGGTGTAGGTCCCGTTAACTGGGGGTTCTACTCATCAAACTGTACAACATTTGTTCTAGGACTTTGCTGAAATCGCAAGAAAATAAATTTTACTCTTCATACAAGTCGATCAGCTGATCGACCAATTTTGTGCATTTTAGTATGGAGGGTTCAATTTTTTTTTTGAGAATTGACTATGGGGTGCTTGGGGAAAGTTGTTCAGTATGATGAGTAGAACCCCCAGTTAACGGGTCCTACACCAATTTTTTTACAACATGTATACTTTGCTTGAAGTCGACCAACCCGCACTGGGCCCGCGTGGTTGACTAAGGCCTAGTCGCCCTGATTCAGGGTAGGCTCGAGCCCCTCGGTGGGGACGTTTATGAGCTGTAATGATGATACTTTGCTTAAAGTTTCGGAAGGTGAAACTTTCGCAATACCGCACGTTGTGGTTTGGACATTAAAGTTTAGTTTAATAATAAAATGGTTAATGGTAATAAACCAGGGTGAATACCGGGTAGTTGCACTCGGCTGCGCAGACGCAGCGCAGCCGCGGCCGATCGGAGGCTATCAAGTGGCGTGCGCGCGCATCGACTACTAATTGACTTTACATGGCTGGGTGAAATCTGTTTTAAAATAGGACGCCTCAATCTCCTCGTGTTACAGGAACCTGACTGAAGTCGGGCGGAACAAAGATGAAATAAACATATTTAGGTTTTTTCTTGCACTATTCCACAATTAATGTAAATAAAACAAAATTTGTTTATATACTGCAACCGGTTTCGTGATCAACCTAAATATGTTCAGTTCAGTGTTCCACCAAGAACCTACTATCGCAAGCATACAATACTTAAAGATGAAATAGTTAATTAATGGGGTCATGGAGTTTTACTTTCGAGCGACTGAGGTGCGAGCGTTAGTGAGCGACGAAGGAGTGAAGAAGGTATTGTGATGGCAAAAAATAACGAAGTTGAGATTTTGATAGAGATCGATTGTCTTACTCTGATAGAGTCTAAATAATTTACGAAAAACCTAAAAACATATCATGGGGGTGCATAAAAAATAAGTAGTCCACAATATTGGATGTCGAATTTCGTCATTTATTAACCATGCATTGGTCTCCAAACTTAACGTGTATGCAAAATTTCAGCTCAATCGGGAACCGGGAAGCGGTTCTAATTTAGCTTAGAAGATTTGTCCTAAACTAACTAACTAACTAAAACGGCAAGTTAATATAAAGCTTATAAAAACTAAAAATAATAAGTTCAAAAACTAAAACCCGACTACTGAAAAATCACACAAGTATGAAACAAGAAAATAATTTCATCTAAAATTGTTATTTACAAACTATTCAATACATATTTATCGTCTACTAGCTGTGCCCGCGACTTCGTCCGCGTGGAGGTTTTGAATTTTTCCACAGGAACTCTTGAATTTTCCAGGATAAAAATATCCTATATGTTAACCCGGGCTATAAGGAATCACCATACAAAATTTCATCAAAATCGGCCTGATAGTTTTTGCATGATGCGCGAACATACAGACAGACAAACATAACAAAAGTTGTTGTTTTGGCCTCTATAACGTTAATAATATCCACCACAATCATTTTTATTGTTTTTTTGTGCCTGGTCGGTGAATAAACGGTTTATCTATCTATCTATCTATCAAAAATATTTCATGTACAGACACGGCCCCGTTACAGTTTCATTATATATAAGATTAAAAAAACAACTTATTAATTACATATTCCTAGTGATGTTCAGGGGATAGCCGTGCTCACGGGAAAAAAAACAATGTACAACAATACCAACAGATATAGTATAGCCGATTCAAAATATATGTATGCAGCAAAAACAGTAATGCTCAATGAGGATGCAGCCTAGATAAGCGTTGAAGCAAAATTGTGATCATCACGTCACGACAACGCTTGTAATAATTCTCAACACCAGAGAGGACACCTCCAATTTAACCTTTACTAAAACCACATCCCGGACACTGCATACAAATGGTCGTGAAATGACATTTCTAAAAATAAATGACGGAGCAAACAAAATCACGGCGAAATCCCATACGTTCGAGAACCAAACTGTAACCAATCTGTATCGATATGGATGACGGAGGGTGAGGTCGCAATCTAGAGAGCGGCAGGGAGTGTCCATACTGTATGTTAGTACTAATATTTAAACTCTCCTAAAACTATCGTGTTACAAATCCATACGTGGTAAATACAACAGCGGATAAAGTTCGTTTGCTGAATTAGCTGCACCTTTGACGGCTCGAGTCAAACACTCCGTCAAACGGGCCGCCCACGAGTTCAATAGCGCCGCCCGCCGCCCGCGCCTCCGACGTTGTTGGCGCTGCGACTGAACTCAAGGCGACCCCTTTGACGGAGTGTTTGACACGAGCCGACAGCGGCGAGCGGCATTTGTCAACGATGCAGCTAATTCAGCGAATCAACTATAATACACATTTTTTCATGCATATCGGAGGGAAGCAACAGTAAAGAAGATAGTTTTCTTTTGAGACAGTAGAACGGTAGATATCATTTCAATTGACTGACCCTTTGGTCCAGTGGCAGCGCTCCTGCCTGCTGTGCTGAAGGTCGTGGGTTCTATCCCCACCCAAGCAAACGTTCTTGTCACGAACAGGTATGTTTGCTCTGTGTGTTCAATATCCCACCGAATATACTTACCCACCGAGGGAAGTTACTAGTATCTCATCTGTGCCGAGGGGCTCAAGTCTACCCTGAATTAGGGCGATCGGGCCTTAATGGACCACGCGGGCCTAGTGCGGGTTGGTCGAATTCACACACAACCTTCGAGTTTCTTCGTAAATGTGTGCAGGTTTCCTCGCGATAAACTACATGTGAAATCGAAATTTGGAAACACATTGGTACGTGGCAGGATTCGAACCACTTCAATATCTATACGAGTATGAGTATGTATTTAAACGTATACAATTATGTATATCAGTCTCTGGTTCCCATAGTAAAGGAAATCCCAGGGTGAGGGCAGACGAACCTGTGTGATTTGATTAGTCCCTGAATATTAACATTTTTTTCCACAATTGGTAGGTAAGCCCTTGGCATCATCTCACCTGATGGTAAGTGACGAAGATGCCGAAGATGGAAACGGGGTTACCAAGATTCCCCAACGTAATAGAAACTGGCTATCTTATCTTCAAGACGGAACACATCAACGCTGGTAAGATGGTGTTAGCTAGATAGGCGGGCTTTAACGATCCAAACCGTGTCTTACAAAGTGAGACTATGCCGGAAATCGAACCCGCGACCTCCTGATCTGAAGCTTATGGACTTTACCATTACGCCACGGAAGCGGTTAACTTATATAATAAAGAATTGATGTATACTACAACACAGAATAATGAGTAAGTACCGACTGCAGAAGGTACAAAGATCACGCTATGACCTTTAACATCAGTAGTAAATGTTCAACATTGCCTAGGGATATATTAAAAATTTTCATGCAAAACAGTTTCTTGAAAAGCTAATAAAAATTACTCAGGACATGTGCAGTGCAGAGTATAAAAACTTCCACGATGGGCAAGTGCTATATTTACGAGTACCTTCTCAGTTCTTATAAACATGGGGTCTACTAATTTCATACAATTTCTGCCATCTTTCTATCACAATAAAAAAACGCTAAGCACTTTAAAAAAACCGACATTCATCGCAACAACTTAGTACATTTTTGCATTATTATTTTTGGTTTTTGTTAATTTTCTAATAAAGTAGGTACTACTACGGTTTTGATAAAATTTATATGGGACCACACGGCCGGGAAGCACTAGCTTTCAAATAAAAAAAAAAAACATACAGACGGATTGAGAACCTCCTCCATTTTGGAAGTCGCTTGAAAAAAACACAATTTTAATTTTCCGCGCGTTTTCACAAAATCCACTGAAAACTAAATTGATTTATAAGAACTGTGAGGGTATATATAGCACTTGCTCATCTCAAAAGTTCCTACCCTACACATACATCTAAGTATTTTTTATAGTTCTTCAAAAAGCCATGTTATGTATGAAAAGTCTAAAAAATATTCCTAGCCAAAGCTGATGTGTGAATATACAGGTTGTAACAAAATTGGTGTAGGTACAGTTAACTGTGACTATGGCTTCAACTCATCACATCAAACTGAACAACTTTTGTTTTACAAGTTTGCTGAAATCGCAAAAACAAAGTGAACTCTTCATACAAAACGATCAGCTGATTGACCAATTTTGTGCATATTTGTAAGGAGCGTCGAATTTTTTTTTTGCGAATTGACTAATGGTTCCTCGGGGAAAGTTGTTCAGTATGATCAGTAGAAGCCCCAGTTAACGGGTCCTACCTACACCATATTTTTACACCCTGTATAACGCTTGCATTCGATTACATAATGAAAACCGTTTGGTGTATTACGTAGGCGGAAAATGAGAAAAGTGACGAGAAAGTGTTGTGACTACGCGTGACAAGTGATGCGTCGATTATTGAGTATTGTGCCCTTTAGTTCACCGATCGTCAAGTGATCGATTAAGCATAAACGATATTACGATAGGTCTTGACCTCTTGGACTCTTAAATATTCGATGTTTGAAGTTGACGACACGACAGCAGACGGAACGTTAAGTTCACTAAACTTTTAAAATATTACAAGTACGTTATTACCTTGCGTGTCGCTTCAATAAATATTACTAAGCAAATAGTGATCGTTTAAAATGTTCTCCAAAAACATATCATCTGGATTTACGAGTATATCAAACAAACATAATGGCAAAAGCGCATAAAATATAAACCAACAATTCAGGTATGATCATAGACTTCAATATAGGCACAGATATGATACTAGTATATGCACGTAAGCTCTAATATACGTGAAGAGTAAACTTCTGTAGCTAAATTAATAGTAGATTGTTACACAAGAGATGTAAGAGAGCTATTACAGAGCAAGATTCAATTAGGCGCCCGTGCGAGTGCAGCTGGCTGGCAGAGGGCGCTAATGGATCGAGTGCACCCGAGATATTTAGACGACCGAGCGAGCGAAGCGATGGATGGATGTTCGAAGGTGTATTGCTACTTACAACCGAGTTAAGCATTCTACTTTACATCATTCATGCGAGGTAAGTTAGAGTAAAAACTCCACAATGATGATGGTTTGTAAGTTTAAGAGAGCTGACTGAAATACACAACCAATACACATTCTGACAAAGATTTTATTATTTTTCTGCACGCCATTTATTGAAATATTAATAGGATTTTGGGGATATCGGTCTCTGGATTTGTTCGGTAAAAGATTTTGTACGACATCTTCTGCTTCGAGATGATAGAAATCAGGCGTGCTTCATCGGATGAAGTACTTGACATGCTGATCTAACACTTTTAACTGGTAAAAACATGCAATAACTTATTTTATTACGGTTGCGAGTGAACAAGCATAAAATGAAATGAAATGCCGCCATTTCCATTTTTTTTCTCAGTAAAAAGTTTTCTTATCATTGTAAGAAAAATGAAATGAAATGCCGCCGTTTCCATTGTTTTTTTCCAGTACAAAATTTTCAGAGATTGTTTCACTAAGGAAGGAGTTTTGCTGAGCTTGAACTGTAAAAATCACTTAACAATTCAAGCATAGTGTGATGTAAAGTGATTTGAAAATGGAACGTCTACAGAAACATTGCATTGTGTTGCAAATGCCAACTTACACAGCCTATTTGTACAGTAGTAAATCCTACTTACTGAGCATGTATGCTGTAAATATATAACTTTCTATACTTAATCTATACTAATATTTTATGAGGTAAAGTTTGTGTTTGTATGTAGGAGGTAATCTTCGTAGCTACTCTTATCCGATTTAAAATCTTTCACCAATAGTTAGAATGGAATTTCAGGATGAAAAAAAAAACCCGCTCGAGCTCGATATCTACGGGGGGCGAAGCCGCGGGCAACAGCTAGTCTTTAATAATCTTGCTTGGACTATTATTCCTGTAATTATCTATCTTGTCATCACTGTGTCGAGACGATGCCATTATTAAGATGATAGATAAAAACTTGTTAAACATTAAAAACGTAGACAACACTGATTTCAAATCAAAAAAAATTGGGAATTAATTAAAAACTCGGCTGCATTAAAACTTAACTCCTCTGTTTTGACCATACCCTTCTCGTATATCTACCAGATACGCTAGACTACCAGGTTTATGATACAGCGTCCCCACTCACCGACAGCTAGGTCATAAAGTGAGGGCCGCTATTCCTGCCAGCACCATAAGGCGAAGGCAAGGACCAGTTGCGGTAGGTCTTGCCACCAAGACGCTTGTCCTGCTACTCTGTTTTGGCCAGTAGGATAAAAATGTATCCTGTGTGGTACTTACGGGACTAAGGCGAATCCAACGATACCTCGCACTCCAAAGTCCTAAATCCAACAAGCCGTTTAAGCTAAAGAGCGTGCCAAAGAAAAAAAACCGGCCAAGTGCGAGTCGGACTCGCTCCACAAGGGTTCAGGATTAAAGCCGTCCGTACCATCTGAATAAGGAAGTTTAAAAATAATAAATTTGAAAACTATACATCATAAAAATAATTAAAAACTGTGCTTGTGGTAATGAAGCCCTTTCATACGATCCCCACATGACATGGTTAATTTAATTCAAAATTTGGACCGCCCTTCTTTGCATAATTGATAACGTACTTTAAATAAAGACTATATTAATTATGATTTAATTACAAATGTAAAGTTTTCAATTTTTTTCCTATACCTACTTGTAGTTATAATTTCTGGGCTGCTCTAGGTCAACGGAAAATACACTATTTATTTTGATTCCCTTGAGAGAGGCGAAATATACGTTTTTTGTGGTATAGACAGCGGTATCTTTTTTGCGTTAACTTAGAAGTTTAATTTTTTTCCATTTAATTTTTTTCACAGCTTCATGGGACTGTAGACCGGAGTATATGGTTTTAATCTTAACTCAATACCTTTTTTTATAAAAAATTTTTTTATAAAAATTTTGTGTGTTTGACTTTATTATATATTGAGGTAAAGGGTCTTGACAGACAGACGGACAACAAAGTGATCCTATAAGGATTCCGTTTTTTTCCTTTTGAGGTACGAAACCCTAATAACCTCTTTTTTGACCAGTCGGGTAAAAATGTATCCTATGTCACTCACGGGATCAAGACGAACCTAGCAACACCTCGCACGTCAAAATCCTTGGAGCTGTTTAGGGTATAGAGCAAGCCAAAGAAATAAATAAAAATAAATACATTTGATAAACATAATCCTCCTTCTGGTGCAGTCGGGTAATTATTAAGTACACTCCAATGTCTCCAATTAGTGTAGTAAATGGAGGAAAATAATAAGTTGCCTTATGGGGGAATAGAGGAAGCAAGGAAGTTTGACGAGGGGTGGTCGGTACCAGCCAGAGATAGTCGCCATTGTAGCATGACAACTACGGTTTTCTTTTGGGGAATGTCTTAGTGACGTAGGGGGTTCACAAATGCCCTTTTAAAAGCTTTGACTGTTTTTCATGCATATTTGATCTTGCTAAAGACATAATAGAAATAAAATATAGTTTTCGAAAAATCTTATGACTGTCAGGTACAAGCTTTAAGGCAGTAATATTTTTACAGATTTTTGTTATTTTTGATGTCAATTACTCCTAAACGATAGAAAACCCAAGGTTGAAAAAAAATATCTTATTGTTGATGATGTTTCTTAAAGTCAAAAGCTATTAGAAACACGATTGAGCAGTTTTGGCTTGATAGAAAACAATCCCAAAGATAGGTCTACACCGTTTTAACTCTAGTTATGACTAATATTTTGAAGTATAAATAAAAAAAAATATACAACAATATTTTTCATGATAATACAAAGTGAGCAATGTTATTATTTTTTATACTTTCATTGTAGTTTTTGATTGAAAAGAAAAACCATTGTAAAAGTGTGGTTATTTTCTTTACTCTACACGTAAAGAAAAAGACAGAGACTACTGTTCCAATCAATAGCTCGCCTTAATTTAAAAATAATTTTAATAATTTCGTATTTTTCTCAGGAAACCCTTTCATTTGATACCCATATCATGGAGGTGCATAAAATATAACTGATCTTAATTTTGTATATGTATTTATTTATTTTGATGTACAATAAAGCGTCGGTGGCTCAACCGGTAACGACTCGGTCCCCCTAACCAGAGGTGCCGGGTTCAAATCCGGACGGCCAATGAACCAATGAGTTTTTCGAAACTTACGTACATGTATTAACCGATTGCTTTAACGGTGAAGGAAAACATCGTGAGGAAACCTGCACACACCAGCGAAAAAAACTCGAAGGATGAGTGTGAAGTCGACCAACCCGCACTGGGCCCGCGTGGTCGACTAAGGCCCGATCGCCCTAATTTAGGGTAGGCTCGGGCCCCTCGGTGGGGACGTGTATGAGCTGATATATCAAAGAGTTATTTGAGTTTGAGTTTGATCCGCCATTTTTTGGGGGGTCCCCCATATTGGATTTAGAATGACGTCACTTAGCTAACCATGCATTGTGCTCCACGGAAACCGGGAAGTGTTTCTAATTTAGCTACCCTCTTTATTTTAGCTGCATAGGCCGTTACGCCACCGTCGCTTAAAGGCAAGCGACGGTGGCGTAACGGCTAGGGCCACCGCCTCCTGTCCGGGAGCTCGTGGTTCGAATCCTGCCACGTACCAATGTGATTTCGAATTAAGACTTCATATTTACGTTTATCCGACGCTCTTACGGTGAAGGAAAACATTGTGAAGTAACCTGCACACGCCTGCGAAGAAACTCGCAGGTTGTGTGTAAAGTCGACCAACCCGCACTGGGCCCGCGTGGTCGACTAAGGCCCGATCGCCCTAATTCAGGGTAGGCTCGAGCCCCTCGGTGGGAACGAATATGAGCTGATATGAGGACTTTCAGCGAAATCCGTTCAGTGGTTTATTTCCGTATTCCGTGGGCTTCAGCGTGAAATAGTAACAATTACAGAAACGTTTCCGGATTTATAATATTAGTAAGTATAAGGATTACTAACTCTCAAGGTTTTCTCTTGAAGTTAATTGTAATACGAGTACGTACGTACTCACAAGTCCTAGAAGGAAAATCGATTGGCGAAGCTAATGAATGACGGAGCACAGCCGTCAACAAGCGCCGTAAGTATTTACAAGGTATTTGTTTACTGAGTATGGTAACACAACACGCTCAAAAGGGCAATAATGTCAAGTTTCATACATAATTAAAACTATGTACTTACTTAACAGAACATTATTATATCTAAGAATTTAATCAGAAGCGATATGATGTATTTTTACACGACTGATGCCCACAAAAAAAACGTTAAATACGTTAAAAAACCGACTTTCATCGCAACGAACAATTTTGCATTATTATTTTTGGTTTTTGTTAATTTTCTAATAAAGTACTACACCGATTTTGATAAAATTTATATGGGACCACACGGGAAGCAATAGCTTTTGAATAAAAAAAAGAATCATCAAAATCAGTTCACCCAGTCAGAAGTTATGAGGTAACACACATGAAAAAAACATACGGTCGAATTGAGAACCTCCGAGTCGTTCGTCGTTACGTCCAAAAAGTTTCGTCCGAATGGACGTAACACTCCTTTTTGGAAGTCGCTTGAAAAGTAAAGTTTAAAGTTCTCGAGTGGCGACCGCGCACCGAAAAACGTAGCGTAGGCAGGCCTCCCACTCGGTGGACCGATGACCTGGTGAAGGTCGCGGGAAGCCGCTGGATGCGGGCAGCGCAGAACCGGTCGTCGTGGAAATCCTTGGGGGCGGCCTGTGTCCAGCAGTGGACGTCCTTCGGCTGATATGATGATGATGATGCCCACAAAAAAGGAGTGTATTGTTTTCAGGTCTAATGTATTGTATCTCATCATCATCATATTAGCCGAAAGAGGTCCACTACTAGACGAAGGCCTTCCCCCTAGGATTTCCACGACGACCGGTCCTGCGCTTTCTTTATTCCACGATATTTTCTAAACGACGTGCGATGTGTCGTTGGATTCCTCTTGGTCCCGTGAGTAAATAAGGATACATTTAACCCAACTTTCCAAAAAAGAGGGATATGATTTTATGCAGACGTGTTTTTATTACATATTTCAAATGACTTCCAATTAGACTGTATTTTTTTGTATGTTTGTTACGCGATATCTTCGTATATTGAGAACCGATTTTTTAAAATCCTTATTTTATTCGAAAGGGCATGCCGCCAGATTGGTCCCATATAAACTTTTATCAAAATCGGTGAAGTGGTTTTTAGAAAATAAAATTGTACTAAGTTGTTCCTGTCCGGGAGGTCGTGGTTCCAGTCCTGCCACGTACCAATGTGTTTTCGAATTTCGATCTCATATGTACGTTTATCCGACGCTCTTACGATATAGGGAAACATCGTGAGGAAACCTGCACACGCCTGCGAAGAAGTCGAAGGTTGTGTGTGAAGTTGATCAACCCGCACTGGGCCCACGTGGTCGACTAAGGCCCGATCGCCCTAATTCAGGGTAGACTCGAGCCCCTCGGTGGGGACGTATATATGAGCTGATGTGAAGTTGTTGCGATCGAAGGTGTTTGTTTATTAGTATATTTTTTTTGTATATTGCGATTACGAGGAAGAACATTTACAAGGTGCCTATTAATATTCTGTCCGCTCATAAAACCGGATAGGAGCCGAACACAAAATGTTTTTACTCGACTTGTGTCATCCACTCATCCGTCCAATTGCCACAATTGCCAAGTGATGGAAACGTGATGGATTAACAGCAATTTGAGCATTATTTTCGCCTTCAACCGACTTCCATAAGAGAGGAGGTTCTCAATTCAACTGTAATATGTTTTTTTTGTATGTATGTTACGCGAAATCTTCGCAGATTGTGAACTAATTTTCAGTAATCTTTTTCATTCGATAGGGTATCTCGCCTGCTTATTACCATATAAATTTTATCAGGAGCCGGGTCGTTCCTCTCCCTCTAATATGGTTGATGGGAGCGAAGGCTGACTCTCGCGTAATATTCGTGACCGGGTGCTGTCCGTGTGAACTGGCCTACTCTTGTCAAAGGTATCAATGACATTAATTAATTTTTATGTATAACTTTTCGCATCATATTGTTTTCATGTTCTAATGACATAATCTGGTTTATTTCAAGGATCGCATTTTGACATTACTAACTAATGATTGTTTATTTCTTGATTTTCACAAATTGAATTATATTATTATTATTTTATGACTATCAGAAAGAGTGTTATTTTTACCTATTTTGAACAGAGATATGCTATAATATAAGGGGAGGTAGATAGGTTACATGCGTCTAAAAAGTGAAGCAAAAAAAAAGATGCCAATTGGCATCTCTTTTCTTAGTAACATTCAGTGCAATAGAAGGGAGCTACCTATAACATTGTGTGTGTAAATGGCTTCGATTTTCAAATGTTGTTTGTTAGTGCATAACCCATCTATGGTAACAAATCTTTGATTTTGAATAAATATCTTGAATCAAAATAGGTTAACTATTTTTTTTAGAAAATTAATGAAAAAAAAAAGAATATTGCAAAAATGTACTAAGTTATTGCTATTAAAGTCGTTTTTAACGCGGTTAGCGTTTCCAATCAGTTAGGTACAAAATAGGTACATTTTTAGTTTCAAATTCAACGAACGGATAGCTAGTATGTTGGAATACGGAGTAGAGAAGAAAGCGTATCTGAATAACAGAATTACGAACTTATAATTATGGCCCACAAATAGCGTGAATGCAATAAAGCACAAAATTACTTCCCGTTCGAGCAAATATCCGATGAAGATTACACGGAGGAAAGAACTTGCTAAGTGCAAGTCAGAATCGCACACAAAGGGTTCCGTACCATCGTACGAGTACTAGATATTGCCAGTTTTTTTACGTTTAAAAAAGACCACGTTTCTTGTATGGGGGCCTCAGTTTTTTTTTTATTTTTACCCGACTGTGCCAGAAGGAGGGTTAATTTTTCAAGTGTACCTATGTACATATGTATGTATGTTTATTTCTTTAGCACGCCCTGTACCTAAACGGCTTAATGGATTTTGGAGTTCGAGGTGTTAGATTTGTCTTGACCCCGTGGGTGACATGGGATATATTTTTCCGCACTAGCCACAAAAAGAGGTTATTCATTTCTTTGGCACGCTCTGTAGCCTAAACGGCTTAATGGATTTTGGAGTTCGAGGTGTTAGATTTGTCTTGACCCCGTGGGTGACATGGGATATATTTTTCCGCACTAGCCACAAAAAGAGGTTATTCATTTCTTTGGCACGCTCTGTAGCCTAAACGGCTTAATGGATTTTGGAGTTCGAGGTGTTAGATTTGTCTTGACCCCGTGGGTGACATGGGATATATTTTTCCGCACTAGCCACAAAAAGAGGTTATTCATTTCTTTGGCACGCTCTGTAGCCTAAACGGCTTAATGGATTTTGGAGTTCGAGGTGTTAGATTTGTCTTGACGCAGTTGGAAACAACTTGATTAATCTTGACATCACATTAAGTAGGTACCTATCTAAATACTAGAAAGCTATGCGCATTCCGTGAATGCAGTTATTAATACTTGTAAATATGATGATTGATGATGAAGAAAGAGAAGATGATGCAGCATTTAACTCGGGCATAGATTATAAATATATATACCACCATCACATCGCACTGGGCCCACGTGGTCGACTAAGGCCCGATCGCCCTAATTCAGGGTAGACTCGAGCCCCTCGGTGGGGACGTATATATGAGCTGATGTGAAGTTGTTGCGATCGAAGGTGTTTGTTTATTAGTATATTTTTTTTGTATATTGCGATTACGAGGAAGAACATTTACAAGGTGCCTATTAATATTCTGTCCGCTCATAAAACCGGATAGGAGCCGAACACAAAATGTTTTTACTCGACTTGTGTCATCCACTCATCCGTCCAATTGCCACAATTGCCAAGTGATGGAAACGTGATGGATTAACAGCAATTTGAGCATTATTTTCGCCTTCAACCGACTTCCATAAGAGAGGAGGTTCTCAATTCAACTGTAATATGTTTTTTTTGTATGTATGTTACGCGAAATCTTCGCAGATTGTGAACTAATTTTCAGTAATCTTTTTCATTCGATAGGGTATCTCGCCTGCTTATTACCATATAAATTTTATCAGGAGCCGGGTCGTTCCTCTCCCTCTAATATGGTTGATGGGAGCGAAGGCTGACTCTCGCGTAATATTCGTGACCGGGTGCTGTCCGTGTGAACTGGCCTACTCTTGTCAAAGGTATCAATGACATTAATTAATTTTTATGTATAACTTTTCGCATCATATTGTTTTCATGTTCTAATGACATAATCTGGTTTATTTCAAGGATCGCATTTTGACATTACTAACTAATGATTGTTTATTTCTTGATTTTCACAAATTGAATTATATTATTATTATTTTATGACTATCAGAAAGAGTGTTATTTTTACCTATTTTGAACAGAGATATGCTATAATATAAGGGGAGGTAGATAGGTTACATGCGTCTAAAAAGTGAAGCAAAAAAAAAGATGCCAATTGGCATCTCTTTTCTTAGTAACATTCAGTGCAATAGAAGGGAGCTACCTATAACATTGTGTGTGTAAATGGCTTCGATTTTCAAATGTTGTTTGTTAGTGCATAACCCATCTATGGTAACAAATCTTTGATTTTGAATAAATATCTTGAATCAAAATAGGTTAACTATTTTTTTTAGAAAATTAATGAAAAAAAAAAGAATATTGCAAAAATGTACTAAGTTATTGCTATTAAAGTCGTTTTTAACGCGGTTAGCGTTTCCAATCAGTTAGGTACAAAACAGGTACATTTTTAGTTTCAAATTCAACGAACGGATAGCTAGTATGTTGGAATACGGAGTAGAGAAGAAAGCGTATCTGAATAACAGAATTACGAACTTATAATTATGGCCCACAAATAGCGTGAATGCAATAAAGCACAAAATTACTTCCCGTTCGAGCAAATATCCGATGAAGATTACACGGAGGAAAGAACTTGCTAAGTGCAAGTCAGAATCGCACACAAAGGGTTCCGTACCATCGTACGAGTACTAGATATTGCCAGTTTTTTTACGTTTAAAAAAGACCACGTTTCTTGTATGGGGGCCTCAGTTTTTTTTTTATTTTTACCCGACTGTGCCAGAAGGAGGGTTAATTTTTCAAGTGTACCTATGTACATATGTATGTATGTTTATTTCTTTAGCACGCCCTGTACCTAAACGGCTTAATGGATTTTGGAGTTCGAGGTGTTAGATTTGTCTTGACCCCGTGGGTGACATGGGATATATTTTTCCGCACTAGCCACAAAAAGAGGTTATTCATTTCTTTGGCACGCTCTGTAGCCTAAACGGCTTAATGGATTTTGGAGTTCGAGGTGTTAGATTTGTCTTGACCCCGTGGGTGACATGGGATATATTTTTCCGCACTAGCCACAAAAAGAGGTTATTCATTTCTTTGGCACGCTCTGTAGCCTAAACGGCTTAATGGATTTTGGAGTTCGAGGTGTTAGATTTGTCTTGACCCCGTGGGTGACATGGGATATATTTTTCCGCACTAGCCACAAAAAGAGGTTATTCATTTCTTTGGCACGCTCTGTAGCCTAAACGGCTTGATGGATTTGAGTGCGAGGTGTCGTTAGATTCGTCGTTATCCCGTGAGTGACCTAGCATACATTTTTACCCGACTGGACAAAAAATAAGGATTAAGTTTTTATATGCAGTCGCTTTTTTATTATTATTTGTTGTTATGGCGGCAATGGAAATACACACTGAAAATTTCAGCTGTCTACCTATAACGATTGAAAATACAGCAAAAAAAAAGGGGAGACAAAAGAACAGAGTGCGGAGTCTTAGTAATAAGGTCCCGTTGGTAACCCTTGTTGGGTGTACGGAGAACCCTAAATACAAATTTTCTTTGGAAACAACTTGATTAATCTTGACATCACATTAAGTAGGTACCTATCTAAATACTAGAAAGCTATGCGCATTCCGTGAATGCAGTTATTAATACTTGTAAATATGATGATTGATGATGAAGAAAGAGAAGATGATGCAGCATTTAACTCGGGCATAGATTATAAATATATATACCACCATCACATCAGCTAAAAGACGTCCACTGCTGACCATAGGCCTACTCAGAGTTAGGGGCCGTCCATATATAACGTCATTCGAATTTGGGGGGGGGGGGGGTCTGGTCTGCGGTTGATAGTAAATGACGTACGAAGGGGGGGGGGGGGGGGGGGGGAGGCGTACCAAAATTGACGTCATTCTTGTAATTACCAAAATTACTCCAAAATATTTAAATATTATGTTAGTACATATTATAAATAACATTAATAATATTAAGCTCATTCATTATATTCCAAACCTAACAATAACAGCGTAAATGAAAATAGTTTAATACATGCAAAAATAAAGATTATAACAAAATTAATGTACTTTAATGTTAAACCTATTTTTTTTTTTACAAATTGCAACTAATTGAATTCTGTCAACAATTACTAGAAATCACGTCAGTTTTACGAGAGGGGGGAGGGGGGTCGAAAATCGCCAAAAATCGATGACGTAATATATGGACGGCCTCTTAGGGGAAGAAGGGAGGGTTTCAGTAATCACCACGCTTGGCAGACAGGTTGGCGATCGCAGTGTGCAGAATAGTGGAAAAGTACGCAGGAAAGACGTTGCTGTCTATCCCCCGATTTTTGATCGCTTGGTCGCCCTTCCAATAGTCAAATGGGCAGAATCGCCATTCTGGCTTTATAGTCGTCTTGGTATGAGATTGGGTGTGTACTACCACAGTCCACACCCTGGACACTTTATACAATGGGCCAGAAATTACATTTCAAAAAAGGAACAAAACGAACAAAACAGTACAGCTATTTTTTTATAGTTTATTTCTATCGTTTGTAAATTGTACCTAGAAATTGTTGTACTGTGCTCTAAATAAAAGTTTTTCTATTTCTATAAAAAGGCGGCGAAATCCTATACTTTCGACAACCAAACTGTATCAATCTGGGTGACGAGGGGGTGAGGTCGCAATCTAGAGAGCGGCAGGGAGTGTCCATACTGTATGTTAGTACTAATATATATACTTTGGCACTACTCTAGGTTGCTAATATTCTAGGGCCGCAACACAAGCCAACATGGCAGCATAACATAAAATAACACCCTCGGGATGAGATGGGGTGTGTACTATTCTAGGGCCGCAAAACAGGCCAACATGGTTGCATAACATAAAGTAACTATCAGTATCTACACATTAGCTCGTAATTTGTATACGCATGTAAATAATGATTAATACTATTAATTGACTGACATCTTTTCAACAACCAGTTTGGTTACAGAAAAAAAATCATTAATCAAAAGTGGGTTAGCCAAATTATATGAGGGAGGTGGAGATGAAGCATTTAATAAGGAGTGAAACAATATCAGCTATTGTGTAACAATACGGGCGAGAGGTAGAAGAACAAAGTGCCACTCAATCTTGATTACAAACTAGTTGTGACAACACCAAAAAGCCGTCCAGTATGACAGTTACATGTCAATGGACGTATCGAGATACTACATGCATTATCGATCAATCTTTCTTCACTGTCGCGTCAGCTTGTGGGAATAAGAGGAATACTTTTAAAGAAAGTGCTCTCAATTATTTTACGACCACAATCTGAACATCAAGCCTTAACAAAAGGCAGTTTCAGACTTGGGTATCCCGTCACGGCCGAGAATTCGAGATGCGTCCGTGAGAACAAACGCACACTAGCTAACAAAGATATGCCAGTTTGCTTTGTCAGTTTACGCCTCTTACGTAAATAAGGGTCAAATGTAGGGTTTCACGTTACCAGCGAGTATCCCACCATTGCGTTCGTTAGCATTAAAATATTTCACACCTATTTAAAAGATATTTGTAGCTCCGTGAAGTCTGACAATAGTGTCGATTCGGTGTTACACGATTTAACTTAACCGTATGTTAGTACTAATATATGTATATATGGACACTCCCTGCCGCTCTGTAGATTGCGAGCTCACCCCCTCGTCACACAGATTGGTTACACTTTGGCTGTCGAACGTATAGGATTTCGCCGCCATTTTGTTTGTTCCGTCATTCCTTTTTTGAAATGTCATTTCTGGCCCGTTGTATGAAGTGTCCAGGGTGTGACAGGACTAAGCTTTTTCCTTGACTTTTAGATACAGAAATAAAAAGGTAACTTTATTAATAAAAAACTTAAAACCCGACCGCATAAAAACTTCATCCCTCTTTTTTCAAAACGGGATCAAGACGAATCTAACGACACCTCGCATTTCAAAATTTATCAAAACGCAAGGCTACAGAGCGTGTCTAAGAAATAGACATACACTCGGAAAACATAAGCCTCCTTTTGGCGCAGTGGGGTAGGCGTAGGTAAATTTATTTATTCCCGTCAAATAAGTTAAATTGTGTTACAATATGACATATTTAAAAAAAATACTGTAACATAAGATTATGCAGAGAAAGTAAACCGAATCATATTTCCAAAGATATCGCATCGCAACAATAAACAAATGGAAAATCTCAAGTATCTATATACGTTCACTGGCTCGGATCGATTCTGTATTAGGTACAAGACAGTGATGAAAATAATTATTGGAATTGATTTCAAATATACATATTTTCTTGGAAGCGATTGGTACGGCGAATGTGTTTCAACTGATGATGTGCCGATTTCACAAGCAGCTCTCATTAAAACAAAAGAATAAACGAACCACATATTAAAGTGACAAGTTTGTTTCAGCGAAGTCATAATTTTTAGCACTTCCTTTCATTGAGAATAATTATTCTTTGCGCAAGTGTTTCGCCCACCAGTTGAAGATAAAAGTTTTTGAACAATTGCTAACGAGTTAAATACCTATTTGCGTTTTGAGCTCGAAACTTGACCGTGGCGTTGTATGTATTTATCTAAAAGTACAAATATGTACCTATATATTTAGAAAGATCGAGAGATGTTATTTTTAAAAACATGTAAATAGATAACTGTTAAAATAATGCATTAAGCATTTATTTATTCAAAAGTCTGATACCCTGCCCGAATCACATCCTTGATAAATGGAACTGTTATAACGGCTGACTTTGACTAAACTTACAAATCCACTAACTCTCTGAAACTGAAACGTTTGTTCACAACGACCTTTTTCGTAATCTATACTATACATATGTATATTATAAAAATGAAACGCTATTTCCTTGGTCACGGCATCACGCGTGAACTGCTTTCGCTAAATCTTTTTTCGTCGAGTTCGTTATTGGTTCTTATGCAGGGTAGGGTAGGGAAGTGTAGTGTAATGTAGGGTAGGGTAGGGTAGTGTAGTGTACGCCGGCACAGCTAGTTAATGGTAAAATAAGAATTAGCAAACGTTTTTACACTCGTATAATGCGAGCAATGCCACTGAAAATGATAAAATTATAAAAATGTACAGTTTCATCTAAATCCATGAGCCATTTTTGGGAAAGATTAGATATAAAGCTAGAAATAAAGCGAATAAGGTTAGTGATCAAGAGTTCATAATTCATTTTTGATGCAGCCATCATCCCAATTGGGATTCAATTTAGAGTCAACTCAACAATCACCGGTTACCGCAACGCTAAGCCGCGTGACACCGCAAAGGCGTCGTGGTGTAAGCACGCCTTTACGTGAATACCCATTATCTTCATCAAGTCACATGACTTATCTGATGGTCAGTGAAAGAGCAACTTCGTGTAAAATGAAATTTACATAACATAGATCGTGTGTGGTGTGCTGAGATCCTATCTAAAACATCTTCAAATTCTCACGGCGGCGGAACTGGACCAACTGATGAACTGAGCAGCTTGCACGAAATGTCAAGCCCAAAGAAGACAGGTTGAAATGCCTCAAAATGATTAATGATACGAAATCAAAGGAGACGAATAAAGAGCACAACAGTAAAACAAAAAACACATTGTCGTGTCTTCCGTTTTAATGAGTTGCTACATAAGCGCATCCGTGAGTTTATTAGTTTTATTACTGTTACGTTGCAGTATTAAAATTAAACCATACAAAGAAGTTATGAGTTTGTTTTTTGATTATCAGCATAAAGTTGATAGATACGTACATTTTGTTTCTGTCAGATAATTAATTACTTTAATGTTCAAGTGAAAACTAATATAAAAATAGTTAAAGAAACTAAAAAACACGTTTTTAAAGCACATCAAAGTAAAAAGTGAAATAGCGTGTAGTGAATAAGCTGAAAACAATAATGAACGAAAAATATTAGTACGAGTATTATCGTGAAAAAAGCGTGGGTTGCTCGATATACGAAAAATATGGCACAAAGCGTCCCACGCTTTTTTCACAATAATACTTGTATTTTTCGTTCATTATTGTTTGTAGCTTATATGTATTAAGAATTATTTTTCACTTTTTAGTTTGATGTGCTTTAAAAGCGCGCTTTTTTAGTTTTTTTACTTCTATTTTTCAATTTTTAGTCTCGGATAATGAGATAAACTTATGAAATTATTATATTGTCACTGATTCTTGATAAATGTACAAAGTTTGAATTAAATAAGTATGTCAAAATCGAGTGCAAAGGAGTCGGTTACAAACATACATACAGGTGAAGCTAATATAAGCGTGTTAAAAATAAAAATAAAAAACCTTTTTTCCGACGGAACCGTATGCCACATAACATTTCAACAAAATTGAATTAAAAGAAAAATAAATAAGTACACAAAACCTGTAACACACTTCGCGATAAACTGTGTACTGAGCGCAAAACATATGGGCATAGACGAGCTTGTATGTATTAGCAGTACTCACAGTATTCACATTTATGTACCCCGTGTAAGTAACTAGTATGTCGTCAGTGCCCGTGTTCTTATCAGTCAACGCATTATCCGTAGCTATAGAATCACAAACGAAGGTAGTTATAGCAACACTCACTTACTTTATATTTTGCAGTTTTTTGGCGGGATTTGTGGTGGACGCATTCGTAGTTTGATTTTGTTGCTTTTTCATTGTTTTCTGCTGGGATTTTGTTCAAGAAGTGGTGCATTTTGGAGAAAATCGTCTAGTGCACGTGAGCAATGTGGAGAACAAGAAAATAAAACGAAGGAGAACGTGAGCACCCAACTTGCTCTGGGTGCAGTTTTATAGACGCCCAACAGCAACTGGGTGTTCCACCTCAGAATGCAGCTGCTGCAAATGCTGTGAAGACCTTCAGAGAAGATTTGTAATGCACCGGCACTAGCATTAAAAATCCAAAAACAAATGAAGAAAGTGAAAATTATTTACGAATCCGGCTGAAGGACTAGTTTCCATGGCCAAGAAAAAATTCACACAATTATGTTTTGCAAGGTTTGTTTACCCAACTGCCCTTTTAGGAGGGTAAAGTTTTTCGGGTGTATGTATTTTATGACTCTCTAGGTAGCCTGAACGGCTTGAGAGGTTTGGTGTCGTTAGATTCGACTTCACCCCCTGAGTGGAATAGGATTCATTTTTAGCAGTCGGGTTTTTAAGGTTCCGTACTTAAAAATGTAAACACGAAACCCTTATAGGATCACTCGTATTTGTGTCTATCCGTCCGTCTGTCACAGGAAATTTGCTCGGAAACTACTGGACCGATTGAGTTGAAATTTGGTACACATATACAAGTCGGTGACCCAAAGACTTACGTGTAACGTAAATAAATGCATTTTAAACATGGGGGCCAATTTTGGGGGGTAAATTAAATGTTTTATTAAAGTTTTTCAAAATATATTTTGTGACATATCAAATGAAAGAGCTTGTCTTATATCAAATATTTCAAATACATCCACTTATATTATAAATGTGAAAGTTTGTATGTATGGATGTTTGTTACTCTTTCACGCAAAAACTACTGAACGTATCTGGCAGAAATTTGGTAGGTAGACAGATTAGAACCTGGATTAACATATAGGGCTACTTTTTTCCACGCTCGCGAGCCGCTTTGCGCACCCTTATAAACAGTAATAGAAACTATGTTCACGCGAGCGAAGCCGCTGGCAAAAGCTAGTTTTTATTTTATTTTTAAATAAATTAGTTTGGAGTTATTTAAGAAAATGAGCGAAAATTGACCAGTTGTTTTTTTTACCAACACAGCGATAAGTGATTGTTTGTAAGATGTTACTTTTAAACCGACAAAATGTCTACAAAAAACATAGGTACATACATAAATGAATTCAAAGAATTTTACGTATTTATTAATTATTCTAAATTGATTAGGTAAATAAAGTTCAAGAACACATGTGACGTGACGATCTTAAAACCGGTTCATTAAATACTGATGTACTTTGCTGATAATGTTGTACTATAAATTATAATTGACGGCTTAGAGGAGCATCAAACTATTGTGTGGGATTGCAAATGTACCCTTTCAATAGTTGATATAATTTTGTATCGACTTAATTCATAAAATTATTATAACTACAGCTCGTTGTTTTATTACCGGAAGCTGCAAAGTGCATATAATTGACACACAGTAAATATCTTATGTCTTATTGTAACAACTTTGTCTTTATAATTGGCTTCAATTTAAGAGGCGCGAAACAATAAAGGGCTTTCCTGTTCAATAAATAAAAGGCAAGCAACATCTCTCGCTCGCCTCATGGAATTTATGGGGCTTTTAAAAAATCACTTTAAAGCTCCACAAGTTATTATTAACAGGCGGGCAGCTGTTGATCACAATCGGAGGGCTACAGAGAATGTATTGAAAAAAATATCTAGAGCCAGCTGCTCGCGTGAAGACGCGTTTGTCGTGCGTCGTCGCCAGCATGCAGGGCAAAAAACATTCCGAAAATATAGGCTAGACTATCACTGATTCAATAGAAACTAAATGCAAGAATTAAGTGTACCTATTTCATTATCAATTAAGTCTCACAGCTCTAATCGAGGCTAATATTCCTGAATGCCTATTAAAGAGCATAAATCGTTAGGGAGAGAAGCAGGTTTCCCTTGAAGCGAAAGCGCAGCTCAAATCAAACCGATAAATCAAACTGCTAATCGACGGCACGTGACGAAATCACCAACAATCTGAAGTTTACAGAACAACTCATTCATGTCGGGATCGCGTTTGAATCGCAAATTCATCATCAAGCTTTCGTGGAGAAAAACAAAAAAACAATCACCTTTTTTTGAGCCGAAGATGGATTTGAGTTTAGAGAGGGTCCTCTTCTTCATTTTCGCACGGTGATGCACATTCACACAACCGTCACTGACATAAGATCACAACAGACAGAAATACACCCGGCACGGCACTGCGTCCTCAAGTTTTTCAGCCACTCGACTTTTTGCCCCTTTTGCTGCTCTTATTTCCGTGCTACGAAAATAGGTCCAACGATACACTTGCAGCGGCGCAGACGCATCACTCATACATATGCACTGTTCTAATTGAAATATGTAACAAGACTAACGTCAGAATAAAGCAAAATGCACGTGCGATGCACAGCACGCAAAACACAACTAAAAGTTTTCACTTCAACACTGCCCTTGTAACGAATGTGAACGTTATCTAAATACGTACCTATGTTAACTTATCATGAGTAAACAAACGTGATAACGATGTGCCAAAAATACTTAAACACAATTTAAGACACCAGTTAGTTGAATAATTTTTTTTCATTTAGTATTAAGTAAGTTATACCAGTAATTCACTCTAGAACTAGTAGGTAAAGTTATAAATTACGAACATAGATGATGATTAGTTAGATTACAGATAATGACTAAAAAAAATTGTATGCGGAGTATTGCGAAGACGATAGAAAAGTATCAGACAAGAACCATCGTTACGACTTACGACTATTCTTGATCGTGCTACGGAGGCAACTAAACTAGCATAGCACGCAACAGGCCAGACAGGCAGCCGGCACCCGGCAAGTGGCGCCCGCGCAACGCACATCTAACTGGCCGTCCTTGCTATGCTAACACGAAAAATGTTGTTGGTAGAGCTTAGACTCCTGGTTTCCGACGGAAAGAAACATCGAGATGGATTCCTTAAAGATGCTCATTAGACCTTTTTCAATGGCGCGGTGGTGACAACACCGGAGACAACGTATCCGCTGTGGATGGATGTAGATTTTAAAGATGGAATTTTAAAACTCAAAAATAACTGACTCGATATAAAAGCTGTTTGGTCCGAGGTGGTTGTTTGAGCCATAAATCACATAAGAGTGCGAGAAGAATGGGAATATAAAGTGCACTAAAGGGTAAGCAAGACAGAATCTGGCAAAAAATGGGAAAGAATCCCTAGAAAAAAAGGGACAGTCCCATTCCACGTGGTTACGAAGAACGCAAACGATTACGCAATGTCGTTCATGCAATCTAACGTATTTTATTTGCAGCAAATAGGGTTGCATGTGGTAACTTCTTGACTTAAGGGTTACTAGCATCAAAAATACGGATTTTATACTTTTTTACGGGAGACAATTCATCATCATCATCATATCAGCCGAAAAACGACCACTGCTGAACAAGGGCCTCCCCGAGGATTTCCACGACGACCGGTCCTGCGCTGCCCGCATCCATCGGCTTCCCGCGATCTTCACCAAGTCGTCTCGTCGGTCCACCGCGTGGGAGGGCTTCGTACGCTACGTTTTCCGGTGCGCGGTCGCCACCCGAGAACTTTAAAACGACTTATTTATGACAAAATCTTTCGTTTTAAAAATTAAGTTTATTTTTAGAGGCAACAGCTTTTAAAAGATCTTCATTTTTAAGCAAATGTGCAAAAATCTTTGTGTTTCAATTTAACATTAGCTGCGCCTGTTTAAAATTAGCTTTGTTTACCCCGTATTTTTTTTAAATTACGGGTTTCTAAATTTTTGTAGCGCGAAAAACGGGGTGACCCGTAAAATACGAGGCCACAGATGAGAGTAAGTACTAGTTACTTCGTAAACGGGGCATCTGAACAGCCTAGCAGCAAACTTGATTTGTTTATTGTCGAAAGTAACAGTTATTTTTATTCCATGTATCGGTAGCTCCTCCACGAGGTGCTAGGAAACATTATGTCATAAACACGTGCTTGGAACAACGCCTCTATTATTATGAACCCCACACGACCAATTTAGTTAAGTCGTTAACGGACGTAACGCATCCTCCTTGGCATAACTTGGATAGAACAAAATACGGTCTTGTTGAAATTGTTTCCTTGCAACAGTTCACATTACAAAATGTCTAGTGTCCAATACATCCTTACTAATATTATAAATGTGAAAATGTTTTTGTTTGTTTGTTACCTTTTCACGCTTCAACGCCTTGACCAATCTTTATGAAATTTGGTATGCAGGTAGCCTGTGTCACGGGGAAGGACATAGGCTACTTTTTGTCCCGGGAAAATAGCATAATCTAATGCAGTTACTGAGGGAACTAAAAATATACTCGATTATAGTGATTTTTTGCACAGAGATGGTTGAGTGGGTGGGAAACGACATAATTTACTGTCACCCTTAAAGACAGTCATAAATGTCCGCTGTCCACGCGGGCGAAGCCGCGGGAAAAAGCTAGTCCATGATAATGTTCTGTTTGGTGTTGAATGTTGAGAAAAACCGACCAAGTATATACGACTCGCGCACCAACGGTTCCGTACTATTAGGTACATCTCTCCAGACTCTCCACCAAGTACACCAATGATACCTATTCATTACAAACAAAAGAAATCAACGTAAGCGACAAATAAACCGTTTTTTTTTTCATTAAGTTCAGACTACTTAGCGCGAGTACGACTCACACTTGGCCAGTTTTATTTGTTACATCCACACAAAATTTCACGATTCTATGTAATAACTGTTTTTTTACGATAGAGCAAGAACAAAAAAGCCTTTATAAAAATTATTCTTGTTCCCATACAAGATATAATTTCAATTATTTTTTGTCATAGCGGCTTTTTTTATTTTTTTTTCATTTTTACATTCTGTGAAAATTTCAACAGTCTTCCTATTACGGTTCATGAAAAAATAATGTATTAAAAAAAATTCGAAGTCAAAAAGAAATGGACTCAAAAATAACACGAAACAAATCCAGAATTCCTACTAGGTACATACTAACAGGCGTTGCTCCATATCGCAACCGATTATTTGGTCAGTTTTTGCATAATTGTTATGAGTACAACTAGTACTCATAGTTTCATTTTATATAGATAGATAGATAACACGTTTATTTGTCACTGCAATCACACACATATTATTACAATCATACATAATATAAAACAAAACATAACAAATTAAAAAGAGCAAAAAATAATAATAATACAAAAATATAAAATATCTTACAAGTCCGCCTTTGCATATCTTGTTTATTTTGCTAGTTAATAAGTTTTTTCATTTTTGTATATTTGGTGTGCAATAATAGTTATTTATGATACAAGGGTTGTAAAAAGGTCAATAACAAACGAGTGACATTTGTGAGCCCGAGCCGCAGGCGAGGGTTTACCATCGTCAAGAGTTTGTTGTTTCCTTTTACACTTCATTCATATTTTTTCTCTTTTCGTCACAAAGATATAACCCAAAGAGAATCTAAACAGCTTGCGTTATGTACTAACCTCGGAGGAACTACCTACCTATCTCTTTTAAAATTCTCCTTGAAAAAGTCTTAAAGAATATTCTGTATCTTTGGTTATTATAATATTTTTTTTTTGCTAGAAATGTCTTGTTCCTCCGAGCTAGAAATTAAAAAAAAGTGGTAAAGTAAAAGCACGTGTGCGGTAAAATCAATTTTGCGCACACTTGACTGGCGTATAAAGGACCACTTTTCGAGCAACTGTATTGAAAAGGATATTTATCTTATCTTACTCCGCCATTTCCCTTATCGTTTTTTATGGTCACGCAAGATTACTAGTTTTTCAGGCGCTATAGTACATAACGCAACCACTTTGCGCAGGCAGACCGACATATTTAACATCAGAGGTTGGCTTGCCAGTTATCCTCTGAACCTAAGTTTATCCATTTCCGTTATCGTTACCAAATTTGTCATGACCTCCTAGTCTACTATTTTCAATGGGCAAAGCTTATGTTGGTTTGAGAAGGGTTAAATGGTTTGATGGCCTTGATATAGATGAGTTAGAACAAAAATTTTAAAACAACCTCACGATATATGAGCATACCAAGATATGCTGCGTTTACGTAGAAATCCTACTGATTTAACTCCATCTAATTTGCCACTGACATGATATTGAGTAATTTATAATTATAAACAATATAAAATATTCCACTTCCAGTAGATATCATTTGACCATGGTTTTGAGATGTTTTCCCTTTGGCACCACACTTGTAGCTCGTATCAATAAGCCTGTCCGTCACACTAACACGAATTATAGTCCATATCTTGAAAACTACTGAACCGATTTTGATGAAACTTGCATTGGTCCCTAAGTTGAAGTAAATGTAAGCCTGGTCAATTGTCACAATGTTCATAATTCAATTAATAGTTTCGGAGAAATTCGTGGACAAACATACAATATTACACGTATAAAATTTTATATACGTATGTGATTGTTTGGTTGGATGCCCTTACAGTCTATGATGGTAATATATTGCAGATACAATAATATTAGATACATAAGTGTCGAATTGAAGACCTCCTTTTTTTGAAGTCGGTTAAAAAGACATCAACGAAAGCGACAGAAAAAAATATTTTTTATTCAGTTCGTAATCTTTAACACGAGCACTGGTCGGTTTTTATTTGTTATTTTACTTAGGGTTACAAGTTATTATAATTACACCAAGTTTGAAGCAAGTATTACCGTTTTTACGATAGAGTAAAAACAAGAAAGCCTATAAAAAAACTTTCTTGGATGGGGATTCCCCTTAATTTTTTTTCTGTTTAATATTTTAATTATTTTTTAATAAACTCGCCACAATAAACATATTTTGCGAAAATTTCAGTCAGCTACCTACTGCGATTCAACAGATAAGTCGGACAGACGGATGGACGGACGGTCGGTTAGCGTAGGCTTAGTAATGACACTGTATTACAATATAGCGTCTTACAGTAGTGCAACGAATGTACTTACGCAGAGCAACGGAAGGGTACTTGCGTGGCAGCGGGCGGCGGGGCACAGCCTGGCAAACTCCGCGAGTGCGACATCAAAGGCGTTGCACTACTGTAAGCCATATTGTAATACTGTGGTAATGGGGTCTCGTTACCTGGTACGGAACCTTAAAAATGTAATACCTATGCTGCAATAATAATATGAGTGAAGAACTCAACAACTCAACCAAGCAACGAAGCCTAAAGATTTCACATGTTCACGTTCAATAGTATTAGCGATATGTTAATTACTACTAAGAAACAAATAGCCGTTTCAGTTTGTAACGCTGTTTCGACTGCTAACACATATACGTTTGTTTGTTTGTCGGCTCCTTGCTTCATCTCGTCACCATCAGCTAGTCGAGGGGACTGATGAAACCTTACGAATAAACAATTGCGTTGCTTATGTCAAGTGAGTTACACGCATGACTCGCATGACCAGTTGACAATTTGACATGTTACTTAGGCGTAAATGACATCTTACTTCACGTGGTATTGTGTTTCATACAGTAGTTTAGTAGCGTGAAATAGCAACTATTATTATTTACTAGCTGTCCCGGCGAACTTCGTACCACCTTACACTACACTACACACCCTACCCTACACAACACTACCCTACCCCACTCTACATAAGAACCTTCTCCTGACAATAACGAACTCAACAAAAAAAGAATTAGCGAAATCGGTCCAGCCGTTCACGCGTGATGCGATGACCAAAGGAAATAGAGATTCATTTTTATATATAAGGTCTAACAAAATTAGCTGAAACTATTTTAACTGGTGCTTTTACCCATAAAACTGAACAACTTTCCCCATGAAACCCATAGTCAAATCTCAAAAAAAAATTTGAACTTCCCATACTAAGTTGCCTGATCAGCTAATCGAGTTAGTATGGGAGAGCCAAATTTTTTTTTGCGTTTTGACTATGGGTTCCATGAGGAAAGTTGTTCAGTTTCATGGGTAGAAGCACCAGTTAAAATAGTTTCAGCTAATTTTGTTACACCTTATATAACTAGTTGTCCCGGCGAACTACGTTCCACCTTACACTACACTATACTACCCTACCCTACACTGCCCTACCCTACGCTACAATACTCTACCCTACACTACACTACACTACACTACCCTACCCTAATCCTACACTACACTACCCTACCCTACCCTACACTAAACTACACTACACTACACTAACCTACCCTACCCTACACTAAACTACACTACACTACACTACCCTACCCTACGCTACATAAGAACCTTCTCCTGACAATAACGAACTCGACAAAAAAGAATTAGCGAAATCGGTCCAGCCGTTCACGCGTGATGCCGTGACCAAGGGAAATAGGGATTCATTTTTATATATAAAGAAGACTAGCATATCCTAAAAGTTGTATTGGCAATAAATTATCTTAAACTGCGGAACAAATATTAATCTTATCTTTGGCGGCGGGTTCTAGGGTGGTTGTTTTGGGCGAATGGGGCGACTGACTATAATTAAATTAATTAAGCAATAAAAATTAGGCGAGTCCGTCCGGCCGGCCGTTCCATCCAACCGATTTGATTTTTTTGAAGTGAAAACTTCTTTAGGCGCGTTGTTCATTTTTGAGATGGAAAAAACCATTGAACTCGCGACACTGTTACCGTTACCTGTTACACTCGGAGGATCAAACAAAACTTATAAAAATGTAAAAGTTTACTGCTGCTGGCACTCCCGGAGTTATTTTTTTTAATGGAAGGTATTGATACACAGATTTGTCATCAAGCATTGTAAATCACCTGCGTGCCGCTGACGGCTCGTGCATCAAGCACCCACTGGTTCTAATTGAGGTACGCGGTACGTTTTGGTCTAAGAACACTCACTAGAACGAGCTCTTTCATTTGAGCTATTACCTATAATTAAATTGGTTGAATTGGAGGAGAGCTAGGTGTGGACATTCAACGTGCTCACACTCGCACACCGCGCACCATCGATGTCGCGGCTCGCCCTCCGCGCACCCTCGATGTTCATGCATGCGGAGCCGCGGGCAAAAGCTAGTACCTAATACTATTATATTGCTTTAACCATAAAAATGAAATGTTTTTTATTATAGGGTAAGTATTTGTTACTGACCAATTGGGGCGTTTTTTTTATTCACAATTGGTAAGCCCTTGGCATCATCTCACCTGATGGTAAGTGACGATGATGCCGAAGATGGAAGCGGGCTTACCAAAATTCCCCAACGCAATGGAAAACTGGCTATCTTATCTTCGTGCCGGAACACATCAATATTGTTAACACTGATGTTTGGCGGCAAGACTTAGATAAGATCGTGGTAGCTAGCCACTTAGCCAGGCGGGCTTGGAAAATGCCCTACCACCAACCAAATACTATTGCCATAAAAATGACTCGTGTTTTTAAGTATAGTCTAAAGTATATCGTAGCAAAATATAGGCGGCTACACTCTTCAAAGGCGGAGAGAGTTCATTATAAATTCATTGCAAATTTCTGATGCAGTAGCGACTGCGCGGACGCACACTGAGAGAGAAGGCAATGGCGCGCGACGGACCGGCTGCGCGGGCGGCGGACGCGGTCGAAGACGCAGCCGACTGTGCAATACCACGTGACCACGGCGCATCCTATGGCGGAAGATGCAACAAAAAGCTCGCACATGCGGTCACGCGAGATACTGGCCCACCGCCGTATAGGGTTGGGAAGAAAAACGTGAAGTCATATGGTTTCTCAAGTTTATTGCGCTTTTAAAACAGCGGGAAAGCCATAGTTGGTACGGGGTTTACGGGTAACTTGGTACATGGGAAAAACAAGATTTTATATAACATACAGTGTAAACTCTGTAAAAGAACATGATATAACTCAATCTACTCTTTAAAACGTCAAAATTTTCTGGCTCCAGTTGGTTTACTTTGACGCAAATTTCTCTCTATATAACGAAAACTCTCAATAACGTCACAAAATGCCCGGTCCCTTGAGCGTCGCTATATAATGTATTTCATTTCGTACAATGCCAGGTACATGTATATTTAATAAAAAAGGATACATCGAAAATTAAAGTACTTAGGTAATCATTGAGAAAAAGCTCACTATACCACAACCAAATGTGGTAGAAACAAATTTCGAAAACCCTAAAAACTTTTAGGTAAAAGCTTTAATTTGAAAAGAATTTTAATTTTTTCGTATTATTCTCATCAAACCCTTTCATTTGATACCCATATCATGGGGGTGCACAAAAAGATAACTGATCCGCAATCTTTAGAAGTCTGCCTTATTGGATTTAGAATGACGTGACCTAGCTAAATCTTCAAAAAATTTCAGCTCAATCGTGAACAGGGTAGCGGTTCTAATTTAGTTTCCAAGAATTGTCCCAAACTAACAAAAAACTAACTAACTAACATGGCAAGCTAATATACAAGTTTATAAAAAATGTCGCAAAGTGCATGTCGGACGGCCAAGTGCGTGTCGGACGGCCAAGTGCGTGTCGGACGGCCAAGTGCGTGTCAGACGGCCAAGAACGTGTCGGACGGCTAAGTGCGTGTCGGACCACGCGCAAAGTAGGATTTCACAGTCCTCTTTGCAGTGGGTTTAGACAGAATAGAGTATGCTTGTCTCGCGCCGGGCGCGATAAAGGTAGGAAGGAACGACAGGCGGCGGCAAAGGCAGCCTCGTTAGCACCTTTTGAGTACGGAACCCTAAAAATAGTAGACTACATTAATAGTCATAATATAAGAACGGAACCACCCCATTTTCTAGGCACAGTCCACACGGTACCGAACAATGAGGATATCAAAGTTAACCACACCGTCATCACCACATCCCGTGATAGCGGTAAACAATGAGAATGCGACACCACACTACAAAGTAAACGACACGATATCACAATTGAGGACTTAAGAGTAAAATGAGATATGTACAGAGGCCAGCGCATTAAGCTAGACACTTTGGACTTTGTACCGTTCGTATGCCGTATGCGTATGGATCATAATCGCACTACGAGTGTATAGTTTGATGTGCTGGCCTCTGTCACCCTCTGTACAATAGAGAAGGACCACATCAAACCATAGTCTGCCACTGCCAGGTCACTTAAAGGCCTCGCGTAGGTTAAATCTCGTGGCCAGCTTATGTTGACAATATGTAGTCTCTAGTGTACATACTGGGTGATAAAGATAAAAAACCAGCTCGGGGTCACACGAATAGGTTTCCGCACCATTAACTACCAACACAACAAGAGTTACATACATATATATATAGTCTCATTACATACTTTGTGAAAAAAAAATCAAACTACATCGTGTGACATATCAAATGAAAGGGCTTATTGTGAGAATCTCAAATATATATTTTTTGTAATTTTAAGATAAATAGTTTTTAAGTTATTTAAGAAAATAGGCGAAAATGTACCACCTCATCTCCGAAACTTCAGGGCCTTAAAATCTTGAAAAATCACAGTACTTACATGAGGTTAAATGCATAGATTACAGGTTGCTATGATAGTAAAAATACTTTTTTTTTAAACTGGCTAGCAATTTTGATGAAACTCTGAACGTTATTATATACATATTTGTAATAATAATAATAGGGTCTATGACACGCCGTTGTTCGTTATTCAAGGGAAAATTGAAATACCTCTCATATAAATCCAGGTTCTTTTAGTCTCAAAAATGGCTCTAACGATTTTATGAAACTTTGTGAATAAGTAGAACTTAGAAGGCCTAGAAACTAACTAGTTTATTATTCCAGGAAATATCTGAAAATAGTACGTGACGGTACCTCCCATTTAACATAAATTATTTGTAAATTTTTCATCAAGTCTGATATACCTATTTTACGTATTAACCGCCTTCGTGGCGTAATGGTTAGTCCATTTGCATCACACCAGGAGGTCGCGGGTTCTTGTAAGACTCGGTGTGGTTGGTCGTAGGGCATTTTCTAAGCCCGCCTGGCTAGCTAACATCATCTTATCTAAGTCTTTCCGCCAAACATCAGTATTAACAACATTGATGTGTTCCGGCTTGAAGATAAGATAGGCAGTTCTCTATTGCGTTGGGGAATCTTGGTAAGCCCGGTTCGATCTTCGGCATAATCGTCACTTACCTTCAGATGAGATGATGCCAAGGGCTTACCAATTGTGAATAAAAAAAACCTTTATTCTTGCTACTAAGTAAACGTAATATTCACTGTTGTTGTGATGCTGACTACGCCAGACGGCAAAAGCTTCGCAAGAAAGTATGCACAGCGTGGCTGTACAATTTATCTATATATCAAATTGAAAATAAACAAAAAGTTTTTTTTTAATTTTGCCAGTGCCACAAGATATGGGACATGAGAGATTTACTAGTTTCTGTGGATCTGAAGTTAATGCATAAAGATTATTGAGACAAGATGTCTTAATTACATTTCTATCTTCTGGCACTTCAGGGTATGTAACTTTAGCACTAACTAAGTGTCCAGGCACACGGACTGCAAGCCAGCTGCAATTTCGCAATTTGGATGCAGTTAGGGCGCAGCGCAACTTACTAGGAGAACTGCATACAAATTGCAAATTCGCAGTTTGGATGCTGTTAGGGCGCAGCACAACTTACTAGGAGAACTGCATCCAAATTGCAAATTCGCAGTTTGGATGCAGTTAGGGCGCAGCGCAACTTACTAGGAGAACTGCATCCAAACTGCAAATTTCCAGCTGGCTTGCAGTCCGTGTGCCTGGACTCTAAGTTTCATGTTACGTCATATGAAATGTGATTGTGCTTGTGCACTTACAACCGGGGGGGGGGGGGGGGGGGGGGGGGGAGTTCTTGTATTACCTGCGTCTGGGAAATCTGAGATTAGGTAATGAGTTGTAAAGTTGTTAAATTAGTAGTAATTATTTAGCTGTAGTACCTACTCGTAAAATAAATCAGTTGTATATTATGTTTTTATTTTATTAACTAAGCGGTCCCCGAGGCGATGACTCTTGGAATAAAATACATATTACTACTCATAAAATAGTTTCATAGAATCGCCAAAGCCATTTCTGAGAATAATTAACAAAAAACCGGGATTTGTATGAGAGGTAAGTATCTAAATCGGATTTTTTCTGGAATAATGAACTATGAAATGTAGTAGACTATATAAATATACATACAATAAACAATAACGCACAGATTTCCATCAAAATTGATAGAGCCATTTTTGAGAAAAAAAGTGTTTTTGAAAGCTTTTATTTTACTTGCAATGTATAATGTTACTTGTTTGTTCGGGTGAAATCGTGCAAATTAATTTTGACCTACTTCCCAGTTTCCGATTGAGCTGAAATTTTGCATGCGTATATCGCGTGACAATGCAATATTAAAAGCTTCTATCTAAAAGTTTTTGGGTTTTTCAAATTTTTTTTACTGTTGTAGCAACTCAAAAAAGTTTTTCTTGATCAAAATAATTTTCGTTTGTTCATTTTAGTAAAGTCTAGCTGGTCTGTATTTTTTCAAAATTTCAAGTCCCATTGTTCAAAGGTTAGTTACACGAAAAGCACCAATGAATATTTAGTAATTATCTAATGCTACTTTATTAAAAAAAGAGTTCCAAGAAACCTTCAGTTACTTTTAGTACACCTGTTCAGCGATACCCCACTCGAAGGGTACACTAAAAATATTTTTGAAGTGAAAACCTCTTTAGGCGCGTTGGGCATTTTTTGAGATGGTAACAACCATTGAACTCGCGACACTGTAATGTAACGTAACCGACATCGCACCAGGAACACTCGGAGGGTTAAAACTTATAAAACTGTAAGAAGTTTTCAGTACTGTCGGCACTCTCGGAGTGGTTAGGTTTTTTATCCCCCTTTTACATGTAGACTATCCTAAATAAGCAGTTTTCACATACTGATTGATTTCATTTTTCATTTGGGTCATAATTTTTACACGTGTGTACAAAGTTTCATTAGATACCAGAGAAAATTTACTGTAACATACAGACGGACGGACGGTCATGACGAAAATATAAGGGTTCCGTTTTTTTTCCATATTGGCTGCGGAACTTTAGAGTTCATTGCAACGGTTTTCATTGCAAGTAAAATAAAAGCTTTTAAAAAACACTTTTTTTCTCATAAATGGCTCCATCAATTTTGATGGAAATCTGTGCGTTATTGTTTAAAAACAAGATAGGAGATTTTTTTAAAAGCCTAAAGATATAAAAATATAATTGCTCTAACCCACACACAAATCCGTTCAGTAGCTTAGGCGCTACAGCACCGGACGGACGCACATAACAACTTTTTTGCCATCACTCACAATACCTTCTTCACTCCTTCATCTTTTTTTCATTCATTACAGCTCATATACGTCCCCACCGAGGGGCTCGAGCCTACCCTGAATCAGGGCGATTAGGCCTTAGTCGACCACGCGGGCCCAGTGCGGGTTGGTCGACTTCACACACAACCTTCGAGTTTCTTCGCAGGCGTGTGCAGGTTTCCTTACGATGTTTTCCTTCACCGTTAAAGCAATCGGTAAGTCGTAAGTTTTTGAAAAACTCATTGGTACATTGGCCATCCAGATTTGAACCCGGTACCTCTGGTTAGATGGACCGAGTCGTTACCGGTTGAGCCACCGACGCTTTTTTTCCTCCTTCTCCTATTAAACGTAAAAACACCATGAAATGAAAATATCTTTTCCTTTTCCGTCCTAATAATCGGCGCTGGCGCACAAGCAAGATACAGACAGACAGAGAGCCCATCAAAAAGGATTTATGCCTCGCTATTTCCAAACAAGGAACTGACGTAATCGCAAAGTTTCAGCCCGGGTCGAAAAGACAATACTCTGGTTTCACAATGCTCCCTCTTATGTATCGGAGAGTTCGGGATTCGAGTTTTATGCAATACTAGCTGTTTCCCGCGGCTTCACCCGCGTGGACCACGTTTCTATGACTTTTCGAGGGTGCGCAGTGCGTGGTAAAAAGTAGCCTATGTATTAATCCAGGTCCTAATCTGTCTACCTACCAAATTTCAGCCAAATCCGTTCAGTAGTTTTTGCGGAAAAGCGTAACAGAAAGACAGAGTTACTTTCGCATTTATAATATTAGTAGGGATAGTAGGGAAGGGATGATAAAAAGTAATTTATATACCCGCGTCACACCCCGGACTCTCCATACTAAATACGTGAAATGACATTTCTAAAAACAAATGACGGAGCAAACAAAATCACGACGAAATCCTATACGTTCGAGAACCAAACAATAACCAATCTGTATCAATGTGGATGACGAGGGGGTGAGGTTGCAATCTAGAGAGCGACAGGGAGTGTCCATACTGTATGTTAGTACTATATATACTTTGCCTGCGTTATACATATACAGGGTGTAACAAAATTGGTGTAGTTATTAAATGGGGCTTCTACTCATCACACGGAACAACTTTTGTTTTACAAGTTTGCTGAAATCGCAAAAAAAATTGAACTCTTCATACAAAACGATCAGCTAATCGACCAATTTTGTGCAGTTTTGTATGGAGCATCGATTATTTTTTTTGCGAATTGACTATGGATTCTATGTAGAAAGTTTTTTAGTATTATGAGTAGAAGCTTTAGTTAACGGGCCCTACGCCAGTTTTTTACACCCTGTGTAGTTGTGTATGTATGAATGAGAAATTGGGATAATGTAGGTACTACGAGAGCGTCGGTGGCTTGATGGCTAGGGCCGCCGCCTCCTGTACGGGAGGTCGTGGTTCGAACTTGCCACGTACCAATGTGATTTCGAATTTAGATTTCATATGTACGTTTATCCGATGCTCTTACGGTGAAGGAAAGCATCGTGAGGAAACCTGCACACGCCTGCGAAGAAACTCGGAGGTTATGTGTGAAGTCGACCAACCCGCACTTGGCCCGCGTGGCCGACTAAGGCCCAATCACCCTAATTCTCAGGGTAGGCTCGAGTCCCTCGGTGGGGACGTATATGAGCTGATATAAATAAAAAATGTATTACTAGAAGCGTTTTTGAAAAGTGTCTATAGGAAAACAATTGTTAATTTTGACCCTATCATATTGCGACCTCATCTTAGTATACGTCCAACCCCATCCCCCTTGTTTTAAGGTTCCGTACCCAAAGGGTAAAAACGGGACCCTATTACTAAGACTCCGCTGTCCGTCCGTCTGTCTGTCTATCTGTTCGTCTGTCACCAGGCTGTATTTCATGAACCGTGACAGCTATACAGTTGAAATTTTCAAAGATGATATTATATTTCTGTTGCCGATATAACAACAAATACTAAAAATTAGAAAAAGTGAAAGTCTCCATACAAAAAACGCGTTCTAGTATGGTGGTCAGGAACTCTTTGTGCGCGGTTCTGACTCGCACTTAACCGGTTTTTTTCGTAATATAATACAAGTTAGAATAGTTAGATTACGAGGTATGGTTAGATTCGTCTCAATCCCGTGAATGACATAGGATACATTTTTACCCGACTGCCCAAACAATAGGATTTTTAATTACTACCTAATTCCTAAAGTTATTATAATCGAATTTGATGCAAATAAAAACATAAAAATGAACTCCCTCTTGTATTTCTCCCGATCAATCGGCAATAAGCAATGATTTACGATCAATGGACGTAGTACCTACATATTATCGAGTGACGCCATGCCAACATTAACTTCAAGCGAGGCAACAGGTGTCCAAAATCAGACGAGCGTGGGCGACATACCAAAGGCTTGCATGCGCCTAATATCATGAGATTATTGAATTGAGCTTGTATATTTACCCTAATACCTTTTTACTCGACTAAGCGATAAGGAGGGTTATGTTTTCCAGGTGTATGTTTGTTTCTTTGTCACGCCCTGTAGTCTAAACGGCTTGGTGGTTTTTGTAATTTGAGGTGTCTGTAGATTTGTTTTGATCCCGTGAGTGACTTAGGGTACATTTATACCTGACTATTGACAAAAAAGAGGTTATTTATTTTTTGGCATGCTCTGTAGCCTAGACGGCTTGATGGATTTAAGAGTACAAGTGTCGTTAGATTCGTTTCGTTCTAATTACATAAATTATACTTAGGACACATTTTACCACGACTGGCCAAAAAATAGGGGTTAAGTTTTTATGCAGTTGGGTTTTTTCGAGACAGTTTTATAGAACTCAAATCTTTACCTATCCATTATCAATTGTCTGACTTAAATAAGTGCGAGTATGTGTTAATTCTGGTGAAGGTCGCGGGAGGCCGCTGATTGCGGGCAGCGCAGAACCGGTCGTCGTGGAAATCCTTAGGGGAGGCCTATGTCCAGCAGTGGACGTCCTTCGGCTGATACAATGATGAGGATTGTGAAGCTGCGACTTTTCATACAAACGGCGATAACGATTTTCACCTCTTAAATGTAACCGATTTCGACCAATTTTTGATAGGTTGCATTCAGAACAAATGCTAGGCTTATACGTTTTTGTTTTTTCGATAAAGTTAACAAGTTTAATTTTATTATCATTCACGTGTTTTTATACAAAACTAATTTCGGCCATTTTTTGTTTATTTATAAACAGTAATTAAAAAAACCAAACGTATAAGCCTAGCTTTTGTTCTGATTGACAAGCCATTTTTTTTTATTCTCAATTGGTAAACCCTTGACAACATCTCACCTGGTGGTAAGTGACGATGTTTCCGAAGATGGAAGCGGACTTACCAAGATTCCCCAACGCAATGGGGAACTGGCTATCTTATCTTCATGCCGGAACACACCTATGATATCAACATTGATATTTGGCGGCAAGACTTAGATAAGATGGTGGAAGCTAGCCAGGCGGGCTTATAAAATGCCCTACCACCAACCAAACTGAGTCTTACAATTGACCCCGCCGGGAATCGCACTCGCGACCTCCTGTGTAAAGCCAGTGAACTTTGCCTCTGGGCTACGAAGGCGGTTAAAACCTATCAAAAATTAGTCCAAATCGGTTAACAGTTAAGAGGTGAAAATCGTTTCCGCCGTTTGTATGAAAAGTCGAATTTTCGGCGTGGGTTCACAGTCCTCTTAACTACTATTATAAAATTCAACAGGATGTAATAAATGAAAAGTAGTTAGCTTTTATTAAATATGCAAGATTATAATATAATGAAAGAGTACCGTACACCTTGGCCTGCGCTTGGCTCTCGGATGCCGAATGCATGACCCTCACCTGCTCGTATGGCCGTTGGTCTTTTTTAACCCTGCGTCCCTTGCACTCCCCGAAATTAGGTGGCGTTTGCAAGAATAGAAACAATGAATAGAAGCTAACACTACGGATTAGATTATTAATATCTATCTTAAGAATGATTTACAAATTTTATTGTCAACTACTCGTCGTACGTACATACATATGTGTTCATTGAGGAAAACATTACAGAAAGTAAACAAACGTCGCAAAACTAACATTAACTTAACATATCGTAAATATGAGAAACAGCTGAAAGTAACAGTTACTATATGAACTAGTAAATGTAATTAATTTAAAAAAAACCATCTGCATAAAAACTCAACCTCTACTTTTTTTGCCAGTCGGGTAAAAATGTATCCTATGTCACACACGGGATTAAGACGAATCTAACATCAAGCCGTTTAGGCTACAGAGCGTACCAAAGCAATAAGTAACCTCTGTTTTCGTCTAGTCGGGTAAAAATGTGTCCTATGTCACTCACGGGATCAAAACAAATATAACGATACCACGAACTCCAAAATCCATCAAGCCGTTTAGGCTACAGGCGTGCCAAAAAAATAAACAGACATACATACACTAGAAAAGCATAACCCTCCTTTATTCGTAGTCGGGTAAAAAGAAACTAACTCATTACACTTATCAATCATCATAATGGCGACAGAAGAGACTACTCCGTGATATAAGAACGACTATACCACTTTTGATACCCATCGACCTTCACAGCAAGCCTGACTTGCAGTTACAGAGATATAGTCGTATTGGTAATGCAGAAGACGTGACTTCAATTTGTACGGAGATCAACAGCAAAAAGGACTACTTATGTTTGTTTAAGCCGCCGTCATAACATCTTTGAACATGATTATCGATGTGCTAGGTTAACACGTTAACAGTCCAGTGTACCGTATGTGGTACACGAGGAACGGTTCCGCCAAGTTCGTGTACCCTATGAGGCACACGAGCCCTGTGTTACTCTACGGGCTCACACATATTATGGACATTTGGCGTGTTGCAGAACACTAGTATGGGGACTGTTGTATGGGGACTGGACTTTTACTTAGACACCAATTAATATATCCCTGGATTTTTACACTTGCGCTTGGCCGATTTTTAAAAGCTTTTATTTAACCTGCAATGTTTGTATATATGTATGAATGTACGTATATTGCCGATCGGATAAAAAAGTTTAAAGAAGAAAATTTATATAAAGAAAAATTGTTAAGTATTAGGACAAAATTTATTTTCAAAATAGCAGACTACTTATTAGAAATGAAATGGTGGTAAATGTGTGCCTATTGTTTAGATACCTATTTTGAGAGAACGGTGGCTTTAACCCCATGAAGTCGGGTTTTTCACTTGAAAAAATATTATTGAAGCAAAAAATACACATTTTTAATTTTAGAGCTCTAGAGTTATCACTGCATTTCCTCGTTATTATTGTCATATTTGGGAATACCCCTAATAAGATTACGTCACTTTCAGGTAAACCCAAGAAAATTAACTACTTAGTCTAAAAAATTGCCTCATCTGACCACTAAAAAAACGCCTTTGTTCCATTCAATAGTACATAGCTCAGGGGATTGAAACATGAAAGACATGCCACTAATTACTAATTAAAAACCGTTCAGTAGTAGTGTCACCATAAGGTCAATAATAAAATACAATAACTTTTTTTCAACTTCAAAAACTGAATCGGCAATTTCATACTTAAACCCCTTTTATGTATATACGTTTGTTTATGTCAAAACTTGCAATGATTGCGACTTCCAGAGCTCAGATTTTGGTATGAAGCCATACTCCCGGGCTTCAATCGATCCTTTTGGTATTTTGAAGTCGATCTGATGATAAACTTAGGAGATGGAATCAAGGCTCCAAGCATCGATTTTTATTGTCAACAGAATCGTAGAAAATACTGGGCTGGTCTTTTTTTTTATATTTAAACACGTGCCGTGAGCATTTGGCTTTTGAGCATAAAATCTTTTTTAAATAAAAGTTTGTACCTAAAAGGTTTAAGGTTTTTCTCCAACTTATTAAAATGCATTAGCTAAAGGAAAAATGTAGAGACTGTAAAAGAAATTGGAACAATCCGTTACCTTACCTTCGAAGCTAGATAGTAGTATAAAGAAAAAAATTACGAACGTGGAATCTAAGCCATGTTATCTGCCTGGCCGTGGAATGTTCATATAAGAACAGAACAAGTTTGCATCATTATTTATTATAACAATTAAAGGCTAGGCTCGAGCCTCTCGGTGGGGACGTAAATGAGCTGATATGATGATAATCTCTCTGTCTCTCTTTGCCTAGCCTTATCCCATTTCATTTGGGGTCGGCTCTCCTAGTCATCTTTCGCCAGGCACGTCTGTCCTGGGTGTTATGATGATGATGTTGATAACAATTTAAGCTTTATTATTATACAGGGTGCAACAAAATTGGTGTAGGTCCCGTTAACTGACTTGGGCTTTTACTCATCATACTCAACAACTTTTGTTCTACGACTTTGCTGAAAACGTACAAAAATTTTTTACTCTTCATACAAATCGATCAGCTGATCGACCGACTTTGTGCATTTAGTATGGAGTGTCCAATTTAACTTTTTTTGAGAATTGACTATGTGTTCCTTGAAGAAAGTTGTTCAGTATGACGAGTAGAACCCCCAGTTAACGGGACCTACACCAATTTTGTTACATCCTGTATAATCCTACTTACTAGTAAAATAGAAAACTGCCTGTATAATCTTACTTACTAGTAAAATAGAAACGGGAAGCTAACAAACTTGTGACAAGATTTGATACTACGCAAATATAAATTGTACAGCCACGCTGTAAGTACTTCCTCGCGAAGCCTTCACCCTCTGTCGTAGTCGGGTATACACAAATCCACAATAAACATTACCCTTACTGAGTAGCAAAGAATAAAGGTCTATCAGATTTTGTACTATGGTGGCAACCCTAAAAAATCAAGATAAGGGAAATTTGAAAAAACAACGCCTGCAGATATAAAAATATTATTACCCTAACCTGAATTTCACCCAAATCCGTCAGTAGTTTGGAAATTAGAGCACCGGAGGGACGTACAGACCCACACACACAAACTCACACATACATTTTTTTTATTGTTTTTTAAACTCTACTAGTGTAAGACAATCAATCCCCACCAAAATCCTATTATTGATTTTTTTGCCACCACAATACCTTCTTCAGCCCTTTGTCGCTCTTAAATAAAAATGAGTCCAACAAAAAATTAAAAAGTAAAAAGTTTTGTGTATTCTTAAGATGTAGAAAGGTAAGTACACGAAAGCACAACTTGAATAGCCATCAATCGATGTAAATGTAGGTCAAAAGAAGCGAACTTTTGATTGATGAAACCAATTTCCTGTACGAAGCCCATGTAATGGTTTCAGAATGGCCCATTTGCGTAAGTAGACCGACCCAGGTTGAGGCGTGAATTGCCCAATCAACGTGAACATGCTACGCAACGTAAACAGGCCTTGATAAGCTTGCTGATATCACCTGATATCCTGAAGTAGATCAAGTTCAGTAGGTATTTACGATAACGATAATTAAAGACTCAGGCAGTAGGTAAGTACACAGTCTTGTCCTTATCTTCTTCTTATCAGCTCATATACGTCCCCACCGAGGGGTTCGAGCCTATCCTGAATAAGGACGATCGGGCGATATTCAACCACGCGGGCCCAGTGCGGGTTGGTCGACTTCACACACAAGCTTCGAGTTTCTTCGCAGGCGTGTACAGGTTTCCTCACGATGTTTTCCTTCACCGTAAGAGCGTCAGATAAACGTACATATGAAATCTAAATTGGTACGTGGCAGGATTCGAACCACGACCTCCCGGATAGGAGGTAGCGACCGTAACCGTTACGCCACCGACGCTCTCAAGTACACGGTACACATTCGTAAATTTAGTACCTACAAAAAGATAACCATACCCAAACTCCTGTAGATTTTTAGCATTTTGAATGTTGTGGTGAAAAAGACCAATTCATAGCAATGTTTTCATGTTTTCGACACAGATATAGTAATTTAGCAAGTCATTGAAAGGAGTCAATTCACTGTCTAACAAAACACACACACGACATGTCTACCATAGATATGCGAAAGATGCGACGGTCGATCTCTACAACAAATGGTCATTACCGTCCATGTCAATAATAGTGCGTTAAACGATTGATTTACGATGTGCAGCTGCAGAAATTGATAAGTAATGGATATTATGGCCCAAATAACGGAGTCCATAAAAATCGTCTTCGATCACATGAAATGTAAATTTCGGAGTCGTCGCGTCGTTAATTGGTAGAGATCGTAAATCCTTACTAATTATAAATATGAAAATGTGTTTGTTTGTTTGTTACCTTTTCACGCTTCAACGCCTCAACCAGTCTTGATGAAAGGCATGCAGGTATAGCCTGTGTTACTAGGAAGGACATAGGCTATCTTTTATCTCGTGAAGATAGCTTAGTCCGATGCAGTTCATGTGGGAACTGAAAAATACTCTTTTTTTTGTTAATTTCTTTAACATCGCAACGTAACAATCGATTATTGTAATTTTTTGCACAGAGATGGTTGAGGGGGTAGGTAATGACATATAATATACCTATGAGCATATCCTGACATAGTTCCCGAGGGATCTGGGAAAAACTTATTTCCCCGCTCGCGCACGTCGGCGTCGCAACGGAGCAACGGATTGGAGATGGATTTTTTGTATAGAATTGGTTGAGGGGTGGGAAGTGACAAAAACTGATAAACAGAATAGCCCGATATAGTTCCTGAGGGATCTAGAGAACTTTCACGTGCAAGCGGCTCGCGCAACACTCACTCAAAGACAATCATAAAAACGATGTCCGTCCACGCTGGCAAAACCACGGGCAAAAGCTTTTTTTTTATTTTATTTTTTCACAATTGGTAAGCCCTTGGCATCATCTCACCTGATGGTAAGTGACGATGATACCGAAGATGGAAAGGGCTTACCAAGATTCCCCAACGCAATAGAGAACTGGCTATCTTATCTTCAAGCCTGATGGCAAGACTTAGATAAGATGGCGGTAGCTAGCCAGGCGGGCTTAGAAAATGCCCTACCACCAACCAAACCGAGCCTTCTTACAAATTGACTCCACCGGGAATCGAACCTGCGACCTCATGGTGTGAAGCGAATGGAATAACCATTACGACACGGACGCTTAAGTGGTATAATCCACTCAAATAATCAAAGAATCCACTAATAAAGTAAAATAAACTACTTAAATGGTTTAGAGTCGGTTCAGTGAAGAGATATCTAATCACTAAACTGATAAACAAAAGACGGAAAGGCAAAAAGCAAGCACGAGGACTATGCAGCCTTCGATAAAGTGTGTTCACGAGCGATGACCAGGGGTCTGAGGCCCCGAGTGGCATGTGGGCGACGAAATAAAACCCACACATCAAATATTTCATTCGATCGCACGCCTTAAATAATATTTTGATTATGTCTGATAGATGATTGTGATCTACAGCTTATCAACAAGGTTTTTGATTATCAACTTTCACGATGAAAATGGTCAGATATAGTCTCGATCAATTTAAAATACATATAGATTATAGTTAGCTTCACCAACCGTACACCTTAAAAAACCCGCAAAGTGCGACTCGGGGTCACACAAACAGGGTTTATATTTCATCTTTAACCAAAACTTTAACTATCAACAGAACAAGACCTCTCAGTACATACTTTGCTCTAGGTAAATAGGGGTTTACTTATTCTGGACTTGGAAATGATATTTATCCTGTGGGAGAACATAAGGACTTTGATTTTCTAATAGTTTTTCCTGTAATTTATGTATTCAACCTCATACACTGTGATTTTATCAAGATTTTAGGCCCAGTAATTTCGGTGATAATGGAGAAGGGTGAATTTTCGCATATTTTCTTAAATAACTTCAAAACTAAGTATCTTAAAATTATAAAATAAATATTTGAGATTCTAACATAAGCCCTTTTATTTGATATGTCACACGATATACTTAGCAATTAAAAAAATCTAATTTATCCCCAAAACTGGCCTCCATGTTTAAATTCATTTAGTACACGTCAGTCTTTGGGTCACCGACTTACATAATATAATGTATGTGTACCAAATTTTAACTTAATCGGTCCAGTATTTTCGGAGCAAATTGACGGACGGACAGACAGACACGCGAGTGATCCTAAAATAGTTCCCTTTTTACCTTTTGAGGTACTGAACCCTAAAAAGTATTTTAAATACTGCGTTGTAGCGCGGGGCGCGGTTATTCGTTCCTTTTTCATCCGACCTTCTTTTCATTCCATTTAATTATTTTCCACGCATGCGCTGTCACCCATCTAAAAATATCATTAAAAATCAAAATTATATACATCATTCATATTAATTACTAAATTATTATATTATAACAGCTCATATACGTCCCCACCGAGGGGCTCGAGCCTACCCTGAATCAGGGCGATTAGGCCTTAGTCGACCACGCGGGCCCAGTGCGGGTTGGTCGACTTCACACACAACCTTCGAGTTTCTTCGCAGGCGTGTGCAGGTTTCCTCACGATGTTTTCCTTCACCGTTAAAGCAATCGGTAAGTATGTACGTAAGTTTTCTGAAAAACTCATTGGTACATTGGCCGTCCAGATTTAAACCCGGTACCTCTGGTTAGATGGACCGAGTCGTTACCGGTTGAGCCACCGACGCTTCAACTAAACTAAATAAAATAAATAAAATAAAGGAATTCTCTCTTTTAAGAGACAGAAGAGAGAGATTCTTTTAACCGCCTCCGTAGCTCAGAGGCAAAGTTCGCTGGCTTTACCCAGGAGGTCGCGGGTTCGATTCCCGGCGGGGTCAAATGTAAGACTCGGTTTGGTTGGTGGTAGGGCATTTTCTAAGCCCACCTGGCTAGCTACCACCATCTTATCTAAGTCTTGCCGCCAAATATCAATGTTGATATCATTGGTGTGTTCCGGCATGAAGATAAGATAGCCAGTTCCCCATTGCGTTGGGGAATCTTGGTAAGCCCGCTTCCATCTTCGGCAACATCATCATTTACCACCAGGTGAGATGTTGTCAAGGGTTTACCAATTGTAAATAAAAAAATAAAAAAAAAACATTATGGGTAGGTTATATTTGTGTTTATTCTGTGATTTCTTATTTAAATTTAAGTATGTATCGTTCTAATTCTTATGTTCTTTTTTATGTCTTATATTTCATCTTTAATTCACATATTAAATTAAATTGTACGCACGCATCCTCATTGCAAACCCACACCCACTACATACCTACCTAAGTCGTGCTACAGCGTGTTACCTCGAATCCGCTACAATGGTTCTACATAGTAATATCTATCCCATTTGAAATTCTAGATTGCAATGGTGCATTCACCTCTATCAAATTAATAGATCCATTGAGCATTGAGTTGAGCATCCATTAGACATAAACAGATCGCTGGTGATCAAGAAACATAGCAAGCACTATCTAAAATAGGAAAGCAAATTGAAAGTTGATTCGATACAATGACAAGCAAAATAGCTCTTTGTAAGATTAGCAAGGTATTAAAAAGAACGCTTTATAATAAATGTAGATCCGAGATAGCGTTGAATATTGATGCCGACATAATATTATTTGTGTTCACTAGAAAAAGTAATTATGCTGTTTAGCGATGCGAGAAGATTATAATGTGGCCGATTCAGTTCTGAGATTAGGTACGGAACATTATGGTCTTCGAATGACGAGAATACATTCAAGTAAATTTTAACATTTCTCTACTATTATTATATTAAATTCTTCATCATCGCACTGTAATAGCTTAAAATTTTATAGAGAGACTTTTTCCGAGGCAGGCCTATACAAAAGAGGCTTTCAACAATTGTGTCGCCGAAGAAAGCTAGGCAACTAAAGCTAGAAGAAGTACGAAAATGACTCGACAAAAGTTCGTATTGTGTGGTGATCATTAGAAGCTCTGTGGAGTCCGTGGTCGCATATAATGAACTTCGCAAAGAAACTGTTGCTATCTACTCACTAAATAAAAGTAAAACAGTTGGCTAAATATGTTGCTATTTTTGATAAACAGTGAAGATAAGTTTAATTAGTTGTTTCGACTCCAACAACGTGAAGAGGCGTAACTTCCGGTTGAAACTTACGCTTCACTTAGTAAAGGATGACGTTAATTACATTGAATATTTTTATTATAAATTACATTAAGTATTACATAGTTTTCTTTGTTTAGATTTTAAGATCGAAGAGATTCTTAACAGAGCTTTCGAAAGTGAACTGTTGCGTTTCTTGACATTTCACAATCAGAATTTGTTAAGTAATATGTCGATCGAATAAGAAAGAGCAGCCTACGGACTGCTCGGACAGATAAAGCAATAAGGATCTATTAAACAATTACGTAATGGTTGGGATAACTTTAAAGAAAAAAGGCAGGCAAAAATATACTTTTCTGATACTACGGAAGATAACGAATGTTAAACTTACACAATCTTATTTGGTGCAATGTTCGCCACAGATTAAAAGTTCATTTTAGTCTGAGGCGAACTTTGAAACGATTCTTGTTTCCTCACGCATGTTTGTGTGACTGCTAAATTGCTAAAGATGTGACGATGCTATTTTAGCCAAAAGTTGATTTCTTGTAAGCACAAGTGTAAGTGTCGCCGAAGACGATTTTTTAATGTACGACGGGGTGTTGTAAACAAGAAATAATTCATAGCAAAACAAGTAGGTACGGTAGGTAGGGTATTGAAATATACCCACAATGAAGCTTTGTTACCTAATATAATAACACCAAGAACGACCTAACGTGACAGAATCCACGTGGTTCCACTCATATAAAAATCATACTAAATGGTAGTTGTTTTTTTAAGTTACACACACCTATGCTTGCTAAATAAGACATGGTCACTAACTATGGGCCTATTAAGAAGACCCAAGGCCACCAAATGGAGCGTCCTATGCTTATATCGAATCAGAAATGACAAGATCTGTAAGAGAACCAAAGTAACCGACACGACATAGACCTCAGAATCGCTAACTAAGCGGCAGTAAGCGGAGCACATTATGGCTGTTGGGGCATTAAAGTTCTCGAGTGGCAACTGGGCACCAGAAGAAGTGGTGTAGGAAGTCCTCTCACTCGGTGGACTGACGACCTTGTGTAAGTCACAGGAAGCCGCTGGAATCGCTGGATGCGGGCAGCGCAGAACCGGGACGTTGTGGAAATCCTTGAGGGAGACCTTGTCCAGCAGTGGACGCCTTTCGGCTGATATGATGATGATGTTATGACACACACTTAATTTATTTGCACGCAATCGGTAGTCAGGCACAAGGTGCGAATTAGAGCTATTCAAGACCGAGAACTAAGCAACCCATTGTTTTTACAACGAATTCTAAAAAGTCGTAACTGATTTCGCGACAATTTGTGTTTGTTCTGTTCTATGTCGGTTCAGTTAAGTTTATAGTGTGCTTAGACGACTACGACGCGAGCTGCAACTAAGGTATGAATGACGTAATTTCGCCTGCTAGCCTATTGCTATTGCGTACCATTGCATATTTACTGCCCATAGAATCTGCGATAAAACAGTCAAGCGCCGTATTTGCAAAGTTCCAGTTATGATGCCGTGTTGGACACTAACTTGCGATTTGATTTTGAAATGCCAAGGGAAAATTACTGTCGGGGCGTTAGAAGTTGTAATGGTTAATGCTCATAGCCTTGGATCAAATCTGTGATCTAGCAAGAGGAAGATGTTCTGTCTAGTTTCTGTCTCCTGCTGTGGAAGGTGAATGTACTCTATCTGTGGTTTACCTAAGTCACGGGGTACTTTAGTACCTACCTATCTACACTTTTCTGAATGAAGGTCGTGATTCCGATGAATGCGGGAGACATCCCGAAAACAAATCGACAGATGAAAAAGATATTTTAACAGTTTTTAAGGCACCGTACAATTTTCTCAAATCTAGTGGACGAAAAACTTAAAATTTGGTACATATGTTGAATTTGATGACCCAATCAGGAATAGACGAATTTCGATTTTGGGTGACAAATGAGAAATTTCAAAAAATTCAAGTGTATGACATATGACATGAAAGGGCTTAGGAATACATAGGAATACTAAAATATATTTTTCATAATTTTAAAATACCTAGGTAGTGAAAAGATACTATAAAGGAAAATATATGAAAATCTAGTATTCCTTTCCTTTATATCTGTAACTAAAGAGTCTAAAGTAATAAAAAAAAAGAACCACCTCCGTTACATAATGTTTACAGCTATTATGTTCCACATCAGGAGGTCACGGGTTCGATTCTCGGCAGATTCTAACTTTGTAATACTCGGTTTGGTTGGTGAAAGGATATTTTCTAGACCTGCCTGGCTTGCTATCACCATCTTATCTAAGTCTTGCCACCAAACATCAATGCTAACAACATTGATGTGATCCGGCTTGAAGATAAGATAGCCAGTTGCCCATTGTGTTGGGGAATCTTGGTAAGCCTGCTTCCATCTTTGGCATCATCGTCACTTATCATCAGGTGAGATGATGCCAAGGGCTTACCAGTGAATAAAAAAAAATTAAAAAATATATTAGCTCTTTTATAGTAGGAAAACCTAGACGAAAATCCTATGTCTATAGTACGGAACCCTCTCAATACAAGTTCAACTCGCACTCGACTGTTTTTTATACTTATCTTAATAATGAACTCAAGGTCCTTTATGAGAAATCTTACTAAAATGATCATTCATTTTCTGCCAATCCTTAGAAAATTGGGTAAAACATCAAATGCCTGAAAATTGGGTGAAACATCGCAAAGATATACTTCAATATTAAGTGGCCACTGCCTGCCCGGTCTAAATACGGATTTTTATATGTACGAGCGAAAATAATTAAAATTATGTATTAGAAGCAATAATACATGTAAGTAAACAGTAAATGTGATGAGCATATATCAGTTTTATATCTTATACTTTGTTTAAAAGAAAACGAAGCTCAGATTTTTCAATAATGAAGGCGCCAACAAAACATCAGGTATTAATTGATTAATTTTCCAATTTTAACAGGACCCTCAAAGGACCTTCAGAGGCTGCGAACCCATAACTATCTGTTACAAAACTTGATGTTTAAATTAGAACGATGTACAAAATACATGTTTTTGTAATTGCAACAGATAGTAAACTAATAAAATAATGTTTACAAAAACTCACCTTCGTAAATCTCCATGTCGATTCCGGCCAAAATAATGAAAAGTTTCTAAAAAACAGTTTCTATGACGACGCATGACAGCAAACTCCAGTTTGATTCTTTCTTTCCTATTGGCTGTCTGTCAAAAACAGCTGTCATACACATTCAATAAGATCCCGCCACGATCCCGCACTGTGATTTTTCACCGCGTGAATTTTAAACCACGATAAAATTCCACACTCTCAGTTCTCACTTAACCAAAGATGACCTATTATTATTGACTCAACTCTGTATGCCTCGTCGGAGGAGAATAAGAATGGAGTAGGCATAAGATGACACGTAGAGTACAATTTTTTCTATCGATATTTGCGGGAGGTGAGCTAACTACTACACAGACCACGCACACACAGATGCGAAAATATTAAAATATAAAAATGAGACAAAGATATAATACAAGCGGCTTAATTGACAATGTAATTCAAATAAAACCAACGATATGTAGAAATTAAAATGACATGAAAATAGTTATAGGATGATACAAAGCAATGTAATTAAATTACATTTGTGACATACAGGTTAAAATTGAAATCTTTGGAATTCATCTAAAATAGATCAAATAGCTCGTAGAGCAGATGGCCATTGGAGTAGAAAAGTTCTCGAGTGGCGGCCATGCACCAGAAGACACACTGCGCACCGCATTAAGAACGACCGGTTCTGCGTGATCTCATCCAGCGGCTTCCCGCGACCTTCAACAGGTCGTCGGTCCACCGAGTGACAGACCTGCCTACGCTACGTCTTCCGGTACGTGGTCGCTACTCCAGAGCATTGCTTTCCCAACGGCTATCTGTTTTATGCGATATATCTCGTAGGCATATATGAGTACCGTAAGACCTGTCGGTCACAGCATTTCAATATATAAGGACAGTCTACCCTGTCCGCAATTATCATTAGGACGCTGTTGGAGCTGGAGCGCACCCTGCGTACCAGAGACGCGCGCGCAGCCCTTGCGCATTACTGCATAAAAACAGTCGATGTAGTTAAGTAACGTTAATTTTACTTACTGGTGAAATGTAACACATCCTTTGCCAAACTGGAGATCTCGGACTTTTTTAAAACTTAAATACAGCGCAACATCCCATTTTTAACCCCCGACGCAAAAAGAGGGTTGTCATAAGTTTAAAGCCAATGTCTGTCTGTGTGTGTCTGTCTGTGGCATCGTAGCTCTCGAACTCCGCGTGTTTAGAAGATTAATTTGAAAAACGGATATCACGTCATATATAGCTGACGATTCTGGAAAAAATTGTTCAAGTGGTACCTATATAATGTGTTTTTAGGGTTCCGTAGTCAAAATAGGGACCCTTATAGTTTCGCAATGTCAGCTTGTCCTACTGTATGTCACAGCCATTTTACTCAGACTGTCATAGATATAAAGCTGAAATTTCGTATCATTTAGTTTTTTAGTCTATATTCTGTAGGTATAGAGCGCGTATATCGCACCGGTTACTTTATAAACATCGTAGACAAGTGAGCTTTAGTTATCTATATAGATGTAGATGTGACAAATAATCCCTAATTGCTGCTGTGCATTAGCGCCTTAGTGGATTATCGATAGCCAAGGACAAACAGCAGCATAATATAGTAGTACTTACTTGTAAGAATTTATACGTATTTTGTGAGTTATCTAGACACAGACGCAGTATGTCAGCCAAATTCCAGAAGAAAAGGGCGAAACCCGGCCGTGGGTTATATTACACGAACCATTTCGGGCCACTTTCGACCTAACCGTAACTCAAAATCTGTTTGAACTACACACTTGCAATTTTGTGTGTCTAGTTAGACCCCTCGGTCACTCAGAATACTAATTTTCATAAACATATCGTTCACTATTTCTGAGACATCCAAAAATCACCATTTTTATGACTGACTGACTGACTGACCCATCAAAATTATAGACCACTTTCAGGTGACTTAGAAACTTGAAATATTGCATCAAGGTAGGGATAAAAATGATAACTTTACAAAAAATAATTGTATCCCAATAAAATATAAATATGAAAGGGAGCCAAGTTCGATACAAAAAAATACAGGGATCTACTCGTAAATAGGTAGGTACCAAGTTTTACAGTGCTTTCTTAAATCATAGCTACGGTACCTCAAATTGAAATACTTATGTAAGACTTCTCCCAATATTAGAGAATTTACAACGGTTTTCAGTTGTTTTTAAGAAAATTTGTTATGTATTGTCCTACTTAACCTTATATTCCTACACGGGGTACACTCCGTAAGATTTTTTTTATTATATTTTTGTTGGTGTGTATTCTACTGATTTTCCCTCCCTCGTATTTTAGTATATGGTCGCGGTGTACACATCTGTCGTGCGTGACACGGTGACAGCCGGGCAGTGTGGACGCGTGCACGAGTGTCGTTTTTAAATGAATTGGGACTTAATCTCATACAAGAGCATCTGGAACACCGCCTACAAACAAAGCCCTACTTTGAGGAGGGATATAAGACAATATAGTATTACCAAAAATGCTCAAATTAAAAAGATTGATAGTAAGTATTATTGTTATTTGTGATCTCATTACTATGATTAATAAAAATATAGAAGTGTTAATTTCATTGGTTTTAATTTCGTTGATACAGACAATTTAGTTTGGGGTGCTGGACTGCTGGGGAACCCCTATGTAAGAATAAGAGTTACGCCAGTCAGTGTAGGGTTCTAGGGTTAATGGTGTAACTTGGCAAGTTGAAATAGTCAAACCGCCAAGCACGCAAAGCTTACTTTTCAAAATAAACCCCAATATAGAGTGTAATTGGATAGTGAAAACTTGCCAAGTTACATCATTAGTATCACAGAACATACCAAATGTTCATTTAAATAACTGAAAACCGCTGTACACTCTATAATATCAAGAGATGTCTAAGATAGATAAATATATCCATTTGAGACGCCTTAGCTATGATTTAAGAAACCCATTTAGATCTCTGTAACTTTTTTGTATCGAACTTGGCTACTTTTCATACCTATGTTTTGTTGGGATAATCATCATATCAGCGGAAGGACGTCCACTGCTGGACATAGGCTTTCCCAAGGATTTCCACGACCACAGGTTCTGCGCTGCCCGCATCCAGCAGCTTCTCGCGACCTTTACCAGGTCATCGGTTCACCAAGTGGAAGACCTTGCTACAGTACGTTTTCCAATGCGCGGTTGCAACTCGAGAACTTTACTATCCAAACAGTTATCTGTTTTACGAGCTATGTTGGGATAATGCTTACTTCCTAATATCTGCATATAAAAATTAAACATTAGTACATATACTTACACCTAGATGTACAGTTCGGAGTAGGTAGGTAAAAATTTTGATTTCAGTTTAATATATAAAGAAATGAAATATTTTAATATACGTTGAGTTTCCATAAATTTTTATCAACCGACTTCAAAAAGGAGGTCATCAATTTGACACGTATGAATGTAATATTATTAGAACTGCAATATATTCACAACAAATCTATTAGGACTTCCAAACACATATATAATTATAAATGTTTGTTTGTATGTATGCATGTTTGTCCACGCTTTTTTTTGAAATTATTAATCGGATTGTGACCATTCTTTTGTATTGGCTAATATTGACTTTAACTTAGGGAACAGTGCAAGTTTCATCAAAATCGGTTAGAGTAGTTTTCAAGACATGGACTAGTACGTGTAAGTGTGACGGCTCGGCCTATTGATACGAGCTACATGTATGGTGTCAAAGGAAAACTTATATACAGTTACAGCCCAACAAAACAATTAACTAATTATTCATGTTTGTTTTATAATTATTACAAACAAATATTCCATTTTCTACTTAAAACTAGAAATTACGAAAAAAAAAGAATTAAACCAAAAATAATTGACTTCAAAAAGAAATTAACACTCAATACTTAAAGTAATATTATCTTCATTAAAATTTATTTGTTTAAAGAGATTAAATAGATTCATAACAAATATAATAGTATATCCTATCCAATTACTTCTACCGAATGCATCACATCACTAATTAATTATACACTTAGTCCGAAGCGGAGGTGTGGGGTTAGAGTAGTTTTCAAGACATGGACTAGTACGTGTAAGTGTGACGGCTTGGCTTATTGATACGAGCTACATGTATGGTGTCAAAGGAAAAACTTACATACAGTTACAGCCCAACAAAACAATTAACTAATTTTTCATGTTTGTTTTACAATTATTACCAACAAATAATCCAGTTTTTACTTAAATTAAACATTACAAAATAAAAAAATAATTAAGGAATTGAATGGACTTAAAAAAATAACAATACTACAAGTAATATCTTCATTAAAACTCTCTCACGACTCTTTCACCCCCGCAATGCTTGTTTGTTTTTAGCTTTAAAGTGTACAAAATACTTTGTGGTGAAATATGATACTCGATTTATGTTTAGTGTGTTTTTGAGTATCGTTTTTACACGATTTTACTGCACATTTGACTATTAAAATAGGAAAAATACTTGAGAACACACGCGCACCGCTAGCAGTCGATTATGACCTGTATTCTCACCCGTGCCTACTGTTCTCACTATGAAATACGTGCTCTATACTTACAGAATGTATACTCAAAGGATTTAGTAGTGCAATTAATTTAAAAGGAAAATTATCAAATAGGTAGAGTTTCTCTTAGGAGTCATATTTTAATTAGTCGACACACTTAAGATGTGTAGTTAGATTTGTAAATAGTTTATACATTTTTCATTAAAAAAAATCTGTACAAACTGCAACAATATTTTTGTTTTTTACAATATACTATTACTTTTTAAATACTACGGAACCTTAACTTGTGCGTGGTCCGACACGCACTTGGCCACTTTTATGTGGACTTCTTTTTGGGTTGTATTTCATGAACCGTAATAGGTACTTAGGCATTTGAATTGCCAATATAGGTAACAATGCTTTTCTATAGTTGAACAATTAAAATAGTGTACAAAAAACCGGTACAATATTATACACGAAAATCTCGTAGGTGTTGATTAGTACAACACAATTTCAAATAAAAAGCTGAAAAGTCACTGTCGTCACTATTCGTCCGTTCGTTTCAGCGTTCCCAGATTGGGGCAGATTTCGTGATTTTTGAACGTTTCATGTGTTATATATGAAATGTATTTGATTTTAAGACTAGGTCTAAAAACTTGATTAGTGCCGTCATCATTACAGCTCATATATGTCCCCACCGAGGGGCTCGAGCCTACCCTGAATCAGGGCGATTAGGCCTTAGTCGACCACGCGGGCCCAGTGCGGGTTGGTCGACTTCACAAACAACCTTCGAGTTTCTTCGCAAACAACCTTAGAGTTTCTTCGCAGGCGTGTGCAGGTTTCCTCACGATGTTTTCCTTCACCATTAAAGCAATCGGTAAGTATGTAACTACGTAAGTTTTTGAAAAACTTATTGGTACATTGGCCGTCCAGATTTGAACCCGGTACCTCTGGTTAGATGGACCGAGTCGTTACCGGTTGAGCCACCGACGCTTTTAAGATTAGTGCCGTAAATCAAATAAAAAACTGTAAACAAAAAAAAGCGAGTGCCACAGGCATATTGCCAACCATTCATTTTTAAATTTGATTGGCTCGGATTAACAACTGGAAAGTGTTGTGCATTTTAATATAATAATATCCAATAAGTAACAAGTACATATTCACAATGTATTCATATGTCAATTCCGCTAAAAAAAATTGGTTTTTTTTTTGAAAAGGTTATCATTTTAGGAAAAAATATTATGAATCTGGGAAAATTTGAGAAATCACATCTGGCAACCCTGGCTTGTTGGTACTTTGTACTGAGAGTTTTTTGGCGGTATTTGTGGTGAACGCATTCGTAGTTTTATTTTATTGTTTTTGCATTGTTTTCTGCTAGAATTTTATTCAAAAAGTGGAGCGTTTTGGAGAAAATCGTGTGATGCTCGTGAGCAATGTGAAAGACAAGAAAATAAAATGAAGGAGGACGTGAAAACCCAATTTGCACACGGTGCAGTTTAATAGTACTGCAACCGGGCGTTCCATCTCAGAATGAAGATGCTGCTGGAAATGCTGTCAAGAACTCCAGAGTAGATTTGTAATACACATGCACTAGCATCGCAAATAAAAAAAAATGATTAATTACCTCTATGAAGACTGTCTCAAAAGGGCTTTATACCTAGAGACTTTAAGGTATTCTGTAAAAAAAATACTTTGTACTTCGTTTGAGTTTTTTGGCGGGATTTGTGGTAAACGCATCGTAGTTTTATTTTATTGTTTTTGCATTGTAATTCTGTTAGAATTTGCTTCAAAAAGTGATGAGTTTTGTAGGAAATCGTCTGGTGCATGTGAGCAATGTAATGGATAAGAAAATAAAATGGAGGAGAACGTGAAAACCCAATTTGCACTGGGTGCAGTTTTATAGATACCCTACTGGAACCGGTTGTTCCACCTTAGAATGAGGCTGCTGCAAATACTGTCAAGAACTCCAGAGAAGATTTGTAATGCACCAGCACTAGCATTGCAAATGAAAAAACAAAATACCATATGAAGACTGTCTTAAAAGGACTTTTGTACCCAGAGACGTTAATACATTCTTTAAAAAAAACGTTCGTTCGTTCACCACTTCTGACTTTACCGACCAACGACGTATGGTTGTTGTTCTGTTCGGACTTCGGAAGTTTATTTCTATATTTTTGATAGTTTTTCAATAATTTCCCTCATAAATCATTGTCGGTCGCTTAATTTGTGATCTAACAATAAAAAAAAAACAATGGGTTTAACAATATCAAGTGTATTCACAAGGCTTTTCGGCAAGAAACAAATGCGTATCCTAATGGGTAAGTGGCAATATGACAGCTCATCGGTTAGATTGCGTAGACTTATTGTTTCATTGCGCTACGTTTGTTTAATTGTTTGTAATACAGTAAGCGAAGATTTATCATTTAATTGCAGTCGGTCTCGACGCCGCCGGTAAAACTACTATACTTTATAAACTAAAGCTGGGTGAGATCGTTACAACTATACCGACGATTGGCTTCAACGTGGAGACTGTGGAATACAAGAACATCAGTTTCACGGTGTGGGATGTCGGCGGCCAGGACAAGATCAGGCCTTTGTGGCGCCATTACTACCAAAACACGCAAGGCTTGATATTTGTAGTGGACTCCAGTGACACCAAGAGAATAGCAGAAGCGGAAAATGAACTTGCTAATATGGTACTCTTCCACATAATCAAGTTGTTACTGCCCATTCATAGAGTAGGAGCAGAGGAAAGAGTAGAAACAAACCAATGAGTTTCTTTATCTCCAGGAGGAGATTCTATGTCACATACATGGTTTAGTTGCTCATTGCTTGCTGTATTGGGAGTGAGACAATTAATATAGTATAGTTTTCACGCAATCTTTACAATCTTCAAAAAAGGAGGTTATTAATTCGACCTGCATTATGTGATATTGTTGAAATTGCACATTATTAATTTATATTAGTCTATGTGGGCTTCTAAACAGGTGTGCCAAATTTCAAAGGTGAAGTTTCTTTTTCCACATATATCTCAGACTATAGAATTTGAAATGCAATAATTATTTTTTGTTGATCAAGCAACTTTCAACTTAAGAAATAGTGCTAGTTTTATCAAAATCAGTTCAGTAGTTCTTAAAACATGAACTTTCTCAGAAACTAGTATATGAAATGCAAAAAATATGTTTATTGGATTAACACGCTCATTGCTGTGGTGGGTCAAAATGACTGGCATGGCAGACCCAAATTTGCAATGCTTGTTTACGCCGCAGATGGCAAATGCTACCTATTAAACCAAATAATATGAATGGTGTGGCCCTAATGATTTTCTGTCCTCACTTGGATTTTAGGATTTTTGATGGCATAACTACTTTTCTTATAAATGAAATAGTTATAGAAACTTACCAAGTTTTATCAAGTTAGTTTAAAACAATCAAGATCTCCTAAATGAAGAAAAAAAAAAATCAGATTAAATGTCTTATTTAAGAGCAGTAAATTGTTGAATACAACAATTGGAAAGTCTTTTAGTATTGGTCAGCTCTCCCTCTCGCTGCCTGCTCTCACCATAAATAAATGAGAACAAATGCCTGTTTACATGTTCTACTCTTTCCAGTTAAAAGAAGATGAACTGAGAGATGCCGTTATCTTAGTGTTTGCCAACAAACAGGACATGCCAAATGCGATGACAGCAGCAGAGCTTACTAATGCACTAAATCTAAACAATTTGAGGAATCGCCGCGTAAGTATTTTGTATATTTCCTCAAAGTAATCTTCATATCTTGCCCATTACATGCAGTTATAAAAACTATAGTTTAGTGTCATCACTAACCTGAAACCTCTTGGGTGATTGTTCAATTCATAAAACTGAACTTTTGTTTAACAACTCAGCTGAAAAATAAATAAATTTTTAGACAAATTGATCAACTTAAAAAGTATTTTTTTTTGTGATTTCAGCAAAGTTGTAAAACAAAAGTTCTTTAGTTTTGTCAGTATAATATCCACCAAAGAGGTTTGGGTTTAATAAGAATCATCATAACAGCTCATATACGTGGGGCTCATGCCTACCTTGAATTAGGGTGATGCATGTTGGTTGCCTTCACACACAACCTTCAAATTTCTTCACAGGTGTGGGCAGGTTTCCTCACAATGTTTTCCCTCACCGTAAGAGTGATTAACATATATATGAAAACACATTGGTTTGGTACATGGCAGGATTCAAATCACAACCTCCCGAACAGGAGGTAGCAGCCCTACCAATAAGTAATTACAAATAATGCGGTCTAAAGGTTATCTATGGCTTTTGCAAAATATGTCAACAAAATGCCCGAGCTCGAGGTTATTATAAAATTATGACAAGGATATTATTTACAATTGTTTTTGTTTAATTAAGTTTTATACATATCTTTTCTGCCATCTCAGTCAAAACTTTGTGCTTTCCTGGGTCTAATGGAAGAAATTTCTTTAGAAATAAGCTGTACCCTTTGTGCGTCCTTAGTTAGTACTATGTGTAATTTATTGATCCTGTGTACAAGAAACTATAAAATAAATAAATGGATAAGTATTGATCCTCCAACAAATACCATGACCTGAGACTATTTCTGAATCATGACTGATTAGTTAGTACTATGTGTAATTTATTGATCCTGTGTACAAGAAACTATAAAATAAATAAATGGATAAGTATTGATCCTCCAACAAATACCATGACCTGAGACTATTTCTGAATCATGACATTATTTGTAAAAGACATTAAAGTTTTTTAACTATATAAAAGTATGTGTAAACACCTTTTTAAACTAAATATTTCGAAATTGGAATCAATATGTTTTTGTTTCTTTGTCAGTGGTACATCCAGGCCACGTGTGCGACGCAAGGCCAGGGCTTGTACGAGGGACTAGACTGGCTTTCAAACGAACTGGCCAAGAAGTGAGGCCATCAGCAGTTCAACTAATGTCTGGGCAACAATGACTACATTCCCAAAACTATGGGCAACCTTCTTTATTGTGAATGTTGTTCGAAATGTATTCGATTCAAAAGACTATGAAAATTTTTATGTATTTATCTATGTATAAGATAGTTAAAAAATATCATACATTTATCTTTTATTAATTGGTAATTCATAATACCTACTGATAATTATAACAACTTAGATTCAGCAATCTTTGCAAATAACATAGGCCTTTTCCACAATTTTTTACAACAGTGTTTTTAGTGCTTGGTGATCTGAGTTTCTGATAAAGTTCTTTATCGTATAATTTCTTACAGTAACAATGTATAGCACTGATAAGTATTTTTATTTCTATGCTGCAATTTTTAGGTTATCTTTTTTGCACCTCAACATTTTTATTTAATATATTTATATAGGTACTAAAATGATAGAATTACAAAGTAAGGGTCTCTATATAGGCAATGCCTTCTAGTACTCCTAAAAACATGTTTCCTTGTTTGGCATTTATAACAAAGCTATATTTAGTGTACGACTGCAAACATAATCCTGTGGTAAAACAATTGGACAATAAATTGTTGCTTCAAATATTGATTTATAAAAGCTTGAAATATTCAATAATGATAGATATAATTATATCAAAATATTTATAATTAAAATTATGTTAGTTTTAAGTTTTATGTATCTGTCAGTGTGCATTTTGTATGTAAAAATCCTTTGTATGGAAAGGTTTTGAAACATTGATTCTGTTGCACATTTATAAAATGTTATCTTTAAACACATCTCAAAACCTTTGTACATAATGTTAAATGTATATCGGCCAAAACAATTTAACTGCACAGTGTGTCGCATATCGTTTGCTCTTTAAATTTGTATTTCTTACTTCGAGGCTTGAAGATGTGTTTCAGTTTATAATAGCAAGTGGCAAATAAAACTTAGGTGTAAATAAAATATATTAATATGTTTTATTATTTAAAATGATACATTTTTATTAATAAATAAAGGTTCCCTGTAGTAATTTAAGTAAACAATTGATAACAAGGTAGTTTATAAAATTTCTTATCTATTTGTGACTCCAATTTGCTTTTCGCTTCTCGACGAAACTTCGTATTCCTTCTTGTCCATCATCACTATTTATATTTTCTACCATTATGTTTTCTCCCAACTTGTAAGCTTCAAACAAGTCTAGATTTATTTGTTTGTAGAAAAATTGTTTTCCTAGTGAAATAACTTTACGACTTTTGAGTTTGATTTTGTCAATAATTTTGTTCACCTCTTCATTCAAATTGTCTCTCGGAACAACCTTAGTGACCAGACCACTATCGTAAGCCTCATGAGCGGTGATCGGTTCACCTGAAAATAGATGATTTTTTAGTAGTAGATTATTAGTAGGTATAAGAACACGCAAAATGGGCGCAGTGGTCGCCTGGTTGCGGAAACCAGCCCGCCCCTAACAAAGTAGGTATCATGTAAATATGTAGGTACCTAAAACTACCTTAAGACAGATAACTTTACCTGCAAGCAGCATATGCATAGCTCGTGATTTAGGCATTGATCTTCCTATAGCTATTCCAGGAGTTGAACAGAATATTCCAAAATTTGCCCTGAAGTGCAAACAAATAATAGGGAATTAGAATTGAAATAAATCGTGTGTGCATGTTGACCGATTGACCATACTCAGAATAATGTTAAAAAACACCAACATTTAGTCAAAGTTCTAAAACAATTGTAATTTATTTATTTACACTTTGTATTCTAAATATATTTGTAAAAAGATACAAGTAACAAAAGTTACACACAGCTCGCACAGAGGACCCACCAGGTAGATCTATAAAGGTATTGAGTTTTAAATTATTTTCTTGATTTAGAAACGAAAGTACAAAAAGTATTAGGTTAAGGATGACACACAAACATAGACATATCTTGAACACTTTAGTTACTATCAACTTAACTAAAATTTTAATTTAGTTGATATTTACTAGATTAAAAGTATGTACTTAGTCCGGCGTACTTTTAAATTTGTTGTTTTTACAAGAAAATCATTCTAAACGTGATGGCGGCGCTAGCAGATGGTCGGCGCCGCCGTCTAGTTTACTTACAAAATAAATTTGTATATCAGTAGGTATTTATTTTTAGTATAAAACTTCCTTTGTTATACTGTTCACGTATATAACCGCCTCCGTGGCGTAATGGTTAGTTCATTCGCTTCACACCAGGAGATCACGGGTTCGATTCCCGGCGGGGCCAACTTTGTAAGACTAGGTTTTGTTTGTGGTAGGGCATTTTCATAGCCCGCCTGGCTAGCTACCACCATCTTATATAAGTCTTGCCGCCAACCATCAGTGTTAACAGCATTGATGTGTACCGGCTTGAAGATAAGATAGCCAGATCCCCATTGCGTTGGGAATCTTGGTAAGCCCGCTTCCATCTTCGGCATCATCCTCACCAAGGGCTCAACAATTGTAAATAAAAAAAATGGACGCTAAACCCGGGTGGTGACGACGGTGAATAAGCCGTAGTTTAGGCAAATAATCCTACCTACTAATATTATAAACGCGAAAGTTTGTCAGAATGTATGTTTGTTACTCTTTCACCCAAAAACTACTGAACGGATCCCGCTGAAATTTGGTAGGTAGACAGATGAGGACCTGGATTAACACATAGGCTACTTTTTCCACGCTCGCGACTCGCGAGCCGCATATAGAAACGTCCACGTGGGTGAAGCGCTAGCTACCCTAAACATATTTAGAACTAGCTAGAAACAGCTAGTACTAAATATGTTTAGAGTAGCTTATCTAGTACGAGCGAGACGGCTTGTTCACGCATAGATCGCTGTGCTGATTTTAAAATTACAATCACTCGTTTTACACACGTGGAAAACCTCAGGTATTCAAGAATAAGTTTCCTTGATCTGAGGATTACACACAGGAGTGGGTGATATTGTGGGCAATATAAGTAAAAACGTTACATTTTATACTACGACGCATTTGTTAAATGTTTACCCAGGTGTAGAGAATTTGCTTGTTTCGGAGCACACGATGATGTCGCAAGTAGCAACCAACTGGCAGCCCGCCGCGGCTGCGAAGCCGTCCACCTGCGGGAATGGCATTTAAACCCTTTATCAGACCCTACTAGTAGACATACCTAAATAGTAAATTGTTGTAGAAAGTGACCCATTTCACCCAAGTTAAACACTAATTTTCATTTCGACCTGTGAGGAAAATTAAGTTTACCTATATCCAACCTCCAACCTTTCCGCAATGTCCACTTGCCGCGGCCGACTAGATTGTACCTAAGCGACGACGTGCATCTAGATGGCCATGCCAAAACGTGAAGCAAAAGTGTCGTGCTATCATGGTATTATGGCGGTCAGCAGAATTGAGGAATAATTTTAAATTTTGATCTTCTGTCATTGTTGAAAAAATTTACCAATTGTAATTTTATTATTTAACAAGTCGTTTAGTTATATGAAAACCTAATTTAATAATATGACGTAACTCAATTATCTTCGACTCCGTGGCAATTAAAAAAAATACTTTCCACCCTAGGGATGAAAAAGCAATTTTTCACCCGACTATCAACTCTTGAAAATTAAACTTTCCGAACAGGAGAGATAAAAAAATATTATCTGGAAGCTAATTTATTAGTAGATTGGTAGACCTATTGAAGGTGGAAATTATGCTGCCGCCATTCCTCCGTTTTTTGATTTATTATTCGCCTATTCCCTTGTGTAGATATGGGGTGGTGCTATTCTAGGGCCGCATTACATTCTACTGACCTTGGCAATAACTGGGACTGGACTCAACACAATGGACTTCATTAGTTCCGTGGCTTTGTTAAATATTAATTTGTGCTGATCTAAACCCGCACTGGATTGCTGGAAACAGGAAACAGTATTAGTTTATTATACCTGAAATTAATATACAGGGTGTAACAAAAGCGTCGGTTTTCCTTCATAGTAACAGCGTCGGATAGACGTACATATGAAGTTGAAATTCGAAAACACATTGGCACGTGGCAGGATTCGAACCACGACCTCCCGGACAGGAGGTAGCGGACTTAGCCGTTACGCCATCAAAGCATCTAGTCATACTGTACAACTCTTCCCAAGAGGCCCATCAATAAAAAAAAAGTGGGAGTAGAATTGCGCTACCACACTTCTCCGCATAACTATGACAATGATACCTATTCACATTATTAGATGGATCAAACGACAATATTCAATTCAAATTATTGAAATAATGTGTAAAGCTATCACCATGACAAAAATATATAATATACTTAAAGTAATAAAAAATCAATATGTAATAATGAAGTAACGACTCGGTCCATCTAACCAGAGGTACCGGGTTCAAATCTGGACGGCCAATGTACCAATGAGTTTTTCAAAAACTTACGTACATACTTACCGATTGCTTTAACGGTGAAGGAAAACATCGTGAGGAAACCTGCACACGCCTGCGAAGAAACTCAAAGGTTGTGTGTGAAGTCGACCAACCCGCACTGTGCCCGCGTGGTTGACTAAGGCCTAGTCGACCTGATTCAGGATAGGCTCGAGCCCCTCGGTGGGGACGTATATGAGCTGTAATGATGATGTGTAACAAATTAGTGTAGGGCCTATTATGTGGTGCTAATCACTCTGAACAAATCTCATAAAAAATGGTCAAACAGCTGAACGATTGGTACTCATATTTTATTAAATAACTAGCTGTCCCGGCGAACTTCGTTCCACCTTTCACTACACTACACTAACCTACACTACATTACCCTACCCTACACTATCCAACCCTACACTATCCAACCCTACACTACACTACCCAACCCTACCCTAACTACACTACCCTACCCTAAAAACAATTATTTTTTGACTGATATTTTGTTTTTATTATTTAATTCCGGGCATTTTCATATTTATTCACCTTTTAAACTTTCTCTGGACTTCCACAAATAATTCAATACCAAAATTAGCCAAATCGGTCCAGCCGTTCTCGAGTTTTAGTGAGACTAACGAACAGCAATTCATTTTTATATATATATAGATTATTATTATATTAAGCCTCCGGACTGGGGTGGACTCGGCATCAATATCAACGGCGAGTAAATAACCTACCTCCGATTCGCTGACGATATCGTGGTCATGGCTGAGACAATGGAAGAGCTAAGCACATAATGCTCGAAGGCCTCAAGTCTCTCAACAAGTGGGTCTTAAAATGAACAAGGACAAGACGAAAATAATGTTAAATGTCCGGGCCGCACCCACCCCTCTAAAGGTTGGAGACTCTACATTGGAAGTTGTCGACGAATTGTATACTCGCTGACGACATCGTGGTCATGGCTGAGACTATGGAAGACCTAAGCACAATGCTCGATGGCCTCAGTAAACTCTCTCAACAAGTGGGTCTTAAAATGAACATGGAGAAGACAAAAAAAATAATGTTAAACGTCCATGTCGCACCCACCTCTCTATAGGTTGGAGACTCTACACTGGAAGTTGTTGACGAATATCAAACAGTCCAGCTAGGTAGGTCCAACTTCAAGAAAGAGATCAATCGACGAATCCAACTCGGCTGTGCAGCGTTCGGGAACCTTCGCAATATCTTCACGTCCCAAATACCGCAGTGTCTCAAGACTAAGGCCTTTGACCAGTGTGTGTTGCCAGTGATGACTAACGGAACTGAGACATAGTCGCTTACTATGGGCTTCAGAAGGCACAAGGTAAAGGGCAATGGAGCGTGCTATGCTCGGATTTTCTCTGCGTGATCGAATCAGAAACGAGGAGATCCGTAGGAGAACCAAAGTAACCGACATAGCTCGTAGAACAGATGGCCTTTGGGGCAGTAAAGTTCTAGAGTGGCGACCGCGCACCGGAAAACGTGGTGGAACGACGACCTGGTGAAAATCGCGGGAAGCCGATGGATGCGGGCGGCGCTGGACCGGTCGTCGCGTCGTGGAAATCCTTGGAAGAGGCCTTTGTCCAGCAGTGGACTTTTTTCGGCTGATATGATGAAGCCTCTGCTCTGTTAGCGGGCTGTATAATTTTATATACCGTATAATGTGTGGACAGTTAAAATGTTCAGTGTTTTTCTATTGCCGCTATAACAACAAGTAACAAAAATTAGAAAAACCGGCCGAGTGCGAGTCGGACTAGCACTCCGAGGGTTCAGTACCACCACATCTCTCCATAGTGTCACTAAGACCTACAAAAAACACATTTTTTGTATGGAGACCGCCTTATTTTTTCTAGTTTCTAGTATTTGTTGTTATAGCTGCTAAAGAAATACATATTTTGTGAACATTTCAACTGTCTACCTATTACGGTACATGAAATAGAGCCCGCTGACAGACAGCGCAGCGGAGGCTTAGTAATAGGGTCACGTTGGGTTTACGAAACACTAAAAAAGAAAAATTAATTATTAACTTGTTTTTATAGGTATTATTGATTTAGCTCTATCGCAAAAACGGTACAAGCGTGAAACTTGGTGTGATTTTAGTACTAATTCTGAAGTAAAACAGGAGTCCGAACTGAATTAAAAAAAAAGTATTTTTCTGCGAAAAATTTTGCAATTAATGCCAAAAACAGGGTCTACAGCTACAGTATATTTTTTACATCAAAAGTGGTAATATTTTTAAAATTGTATTTAATTAAATTGATTTTTTATTTAATATAACAGCTCATATACGTCCCCACCGAGGGGCTCGAGCCTACCCTGAATCAGGGCGATTAGGCCTTAGTCGACCACGCGGGCCCAGTGCGGGTTGGTCGACTTCACAGTTCACACACAACCTTCGAGTTTCTTCGCAGGCGTGTGCAGGTTTCCTCACGATGTTTTTCCTTCACCGTTAAAGCAATCGGTAAGTATATGTACGTAAGTTTTTGAAAATCTCATTGGTACATTGGCCGTCCAGATTTGAACCCGGTACCTCTGGTTAGATGGACCGAGTCGTTACTTTATTATTACTTATTGATTTTTTATTACTTTAAGTATATTATATATTTTTGTCATGGTGATAGCTTTACACATTATTTCAATAATTTGAATTGAATATTGTCGTTTGATCCATCTAATAATGTGAATAGGTATCATTGTCATAGTTATGCGGAGAAGTGTGGTAGCGCAATTCTACTCCCACTTTTTGTTAATGATGGGCCTCTTGGGAAGAGTTGTACAGTATGACTAGATGCTTTGATGGCGTAACGGCTAAGTCCGCTACCTCCTGTCCGGGAGGTCGTGGTTCGAATCCTGCCACGTGCCAATGTGTTTTCGAATTTCAACTTCATATGTACGTCTATCCGACGCTGTTACTATGAAGGAAAACATCGTGAGGAAACCTGCACACGCTTGAGAAGAAACTCGAAGGTTGTGTGTGAAGTCGACCAACCCGCACTGGGCCCGCGTGGTCGACTAAGGTCCGATCGCCCTAACTTAGAGTAGGCTCGAGCCCCTCGGTGGGGACGTACTATATGAGCTGATATGTCATCATTGACAGTCCTGCACTAATTACGTTACACCCTGTATATGGTAGGTATCCCACCAACAAGGGCCGCTTTGTCAGTAAAAGGTGCAGATAATTGAGCGAACAATCTATAACTATAATGCGGTATGACTTACTAGTTCTTTCAAGTTGTGGCCGGCAGAGAAGACATTCCCCTTTGCTGATAACACAATAGCTCTTAGTGACGTGTCATCTTTGTTAGCGTTTATTGTTTCGATCAAGTGGCTCATCATGTCCAGAGACAAAGAATTCCTATTTTAACACCAATAATATGAGCACATTATACCAGTTTTAATATTTGTTGTAAGCGGGAAGCCCCTTGAAGCGGGCAGCACAGGACCGGTCGTCGTGGAGTTCCTTGGGGAAGGCCTTTGTCCAGCACTGGACGTCTTTCGGCTGATATGATTATGAATATTTTAAGTAAGTACCTACCACGCCCACCCTAAGGCCGCGTTCCCATAAAGATAAAGATTTATGAAATAAGTATGGGGAAGCCATTGGTAAACTTTAAACAATATTTATTTTATGCAAATATTAGGGTATTTTCCAATATCAAATATAAATTATAAAATAATATTCACCTTCTTAACAAACTTCTGAAAACCTTAATTGTTTGACTCTTTCATTAATTCTCAATACATACTTACAAAATTCACTTTTATTTATTTATCGAAAAAAATGAGTAGATACGTAAACATTGGACCCACAAAACTGAATGAACAATCTGTCTAAAATTAGTTCGTCACAATCAAATAATTTTAGAACAAAATAGTGTTTTTGGCAGATAGCAAATGTAACTGATTTGTCTAAGTTAAAAGTATCCCATTTTATATAGGTACCTAACTTGGGTCAACCTTAATCCTTAGGTCCAAAATCCTCCAAAGTACCTAACTCAGGTCAACCTTAATCCTTAGGTCCAAAATCCTCCAAGGCACCTAACTCGGGTCAACCTTAATCTTTAGGTCCAAAATCCTCCAAGGTACCTAACTCGGGTCAACCTTAATCCTTAGGTCCAAAATCCTCCAAGGTACCTAACTTCGGTCAACCTTAATCCTTAGGTCCATAATCCTCCAAGGTACCTACATGAGGATAAATATTTGACTGATTAATAATCGCTAACAAACCATTTATCCCCTCTGCTGGCGTATCATGGGTTTCTTCAACTCAGGAAGTAAGCCATACTCCAACCACAGGGGCCAAGGATTAGTGCAGAGGTTGTAGGGCCAGTGGCAAAAGCCGCTGTCAGAAGTTTTCAGGCTGCATATAAGACCTGTGACATGGCTTAACTTTACAGCTGTCATCTAGTGATAGACAACAATCAGCACCGACAGCTTAATGTGCCTTGCAAAGCACCGTTACGGTCAAGATAAATTCCACTACCAGTGAAAATCTGGTAATGACCATGCATATGTTCAGTTAACCTGTCAATCACGAAAGATGCACTGAGCTATTTGGTTTAAAATGACGGACAATAATACTAAGGCAAGTAGGTAAAGTATTTACTTAGATTTCTCATGACAAAGTGTGATTTCTCGAGTTCCATTGTTTTCATTTGTAACCAGGTATTGATTGTGCGTGTTGCGACTTAAAATTGAAGGCTTGATTAGCCTCCGCTGGAAGTTAAACATTCATTAGTGAACTATATACATATAAGGTTTGATCGAGCAAGATTAGAAAAAAGTCACTGGTAAACAAAATCAAATTATGTTTCGAGAATTTTATTACTTTATCAACATGAAATTGACAACACTAAACACATAAAATTGATAGCCAACTTCAATTCAACAGCTACAACTTTTCTACTAAGTATATTTTATTTTAATTGCTAAAAAGTACTAAACTAAATTCCCTCAACCTTAGAGTTGTAAATCATAATCTATCAAATACAAATAGAATCGTCAAAACCATCGAATCTTACAATTTGCGAGAGTGAATAGGCATTATTTGAGTTTGTCTCCCACTATCGACTATATCGTCAGTTACCATCAGATGAAACATTCAAATTTTCAATAAGAAATCAGTCAGTTCACGATCGGCGAAGGAATCGTGTAACAAAATTAAACAGTCGAATTGAGAACCTCCTCCTTTTTTGAATATGGTTAAATGATAATTATCTACAATACAGGTTGCACTGCATCTAGTTTAGAGGTCAGAAGACCATGATGTTCTTACAGTGTACAGGTACAGAACCAAATATGACCACAACAAAAACATAATTTGTGATCACCAATAATTGTAAACATCAACTCGTCAAACCTAATCTAAAAGTAGTTAGGTACGTATATAAAGAAGATATTGTTATCAAAGTTTACTAACCTGGATTGTAGAAAACATTTTAATTAATATTTGAAAACCTTATTACTAAGTTACAGTTGACTGACATACACATAACCTCAACAAGTTGTTTTTTTTTTTTGGTTTCTTCTCTCCGGCTTTCAAAAGCGCGGAGAAGGCAAAGGTGACTAAGACCATACAGCCAGGTCTGACGTATTTAAGCTTCCTTTAGTTTTTTGATTTGTAATGCTGGTGCCGGTGCATTACAAATCTTCTATGAAGTTCTTGACAGCATTTGCAGCAGCTACATTCTGAGGTGGAACACCCAGTTGCTGTGTAGGGCGTCTATAAAACTGTACCCAGAGCAAGCTGTGTTCTCACGTCCTCCTTCGTTTTATTTTCTTGTTCTCCACATAGCTCACGTGCACTAGACGATTTTCTCCAAAATGCACCACTTCTTGAACAAAATCCTAGCAGAAAACAATAAAAAAACATCAAAATAAAACTACGAATGCGTCTGCCACAAATCCCGCCAAAAAACCACAAGTTGTTAATTTTCTTATTCTCATCACTAGTTTTCTTTTTAAGAATATATCAACGTCTCTGGGTTCACACTCTTTTGAGACTTTATCTTATTACATATGGAGCTTCTTTTTGATTTGCAATACTAGTGCCCGTGCATTACTAATCTTCTCTGGAGTTCTTGGCAACATTTGCAGCAGCCTTATTCTGAGGTAGAACACCCGGTTGCAGTAGGGAGTGTATATATAACTGCACCCAGTGCAAATTGGGTTTTCATGTCTTCCTTCATTTCATTTTCTTGTTCTCCACATTGCACACGTGCACCAGACGATTTTCTCCAAAACGCACCACTTTCAAAAGCATAATTCTAGGAGAAAACAATGCAAAATAATACTATGAATACGTTCACCACAAATCCCGCCAAAAAACTCTCATCTGTCTGTCATTGTAGGGTTGCCAGGCTTTAAATTAATATTTCTACTAATATAGCGTATGTGGTGTGTTACAAAAACTACAGAGACCGGGCAAACCCTGTAAATATACTACGAGATAACGAAGAATTTGGTTATGATAACGGAAATGGATAAACTTAGGTAAGAGGATAAATGGCAACCCTCTGATGTTAAATATGTCGGTCTGCCTGCGCAAAGTGGTTGCGTTATGTACTTATACCGCCTGAAGAACTAGTTATCGTGACCAAAAAAAGGATAAGGGAAATGGCTGAGTAAAGTACTAGTTGTACTCATGACAGTTATGCAAAAACTGACCAATTATTCGGTTGCGTTATGGAGCAACGCCCGTTAGTAGTAGGAATTCTGGACCAGGCCCCCACCCCCTTGCCGAAAACCAACGTTGGAAGTTGAAATCTGCCATTTCCAACTTTGGGACTCCTGGTCCAGAACTCACGCTATTATCGTGTTTTTTTGGTCACGATAACTAGTTTTTCAGTCGCTATAAGTACATAATGCAATTACTTTGCGCAGACAGACCGACATGTTTAACATCAGAGAGTTACAATTTATCCTCTCAACCTAAGTTTATCCATTTCCCTTATCGTTACCAGATTTGTCATGACCTCCTAGTCTATAAGGTTCAGTTTCTTTTAAAATTACAATTTGCGTCAGTTTTCTAATAAACCACCATCTTCATCAGCTGATCAATCTTGCTCCGATTCTTCGAATTCGACATCGTCTTCCAGGTACTCCGCCTTCTCGTCCTCCGCAGTTATCAGCTCTATTACAGCGCTGAAACCATAATCTTGGGTTAGAAAAATGAAAGCAAACTCATGAGCATCGCAAGAGGAAGCATGGGGTTGCTAGAGGGTGCATTTGCACCTCCTGGCTTAAATGAAAATATAGGGGTGACACCAAAACTAGCTTTAAAATTTCGAGCTTGCTTTGTTCGCCCTGTTTTCACATTGTTTTACCGTGTGCAAATGTCATACACACCAATAAATTTCAGTAAACTGTAATAATAATTGTATTATCGAAAAGGACGTCACAATAAAAAAACCGGTCAAGTGCGAGTTGGGCTTGCGCACAGAGGATTCCATATCACCACACAATATAAATTTGTGTCGTGTATTTACAAAAAATGAGTGGGGTTGAAGGTCAAACTTAATTTTATAATTGAAAAATTTGATTACGGTAAATTTTCCAACTGCAATTGTAACTGCAAATTTTCGGTTTTTCCCTTTACTTGTGCTGTGTGACTTTGCTTCTTGCCAAATTTCAGGATTCTAGGTCAACGGGAACTACCTTATAGGTTTTGGTTTACTTGCAAGTGTCAAAATATGCAGCTTAAATGGCCGTATTTGTTAATGCGTCGACTTAGAGTTTGATTTTTACAGCTCCAAGGGACCGTTGACTTGTTAAAACTCATAAACGCCCCCAATGGTGGGGCACGGGTCTCTTCCAAACTCAGGAACGTTAGGCCATACTCCACACACGGGGGCCAAGTCAGGATTCATGGAGGTTGTAGGGCTAGTGGCGAACCCTACTGTCAGAAATTTTTCAAGCCGCATACGTCATGGCTTAACGACTGCCATCTAGTGATATCAACCAACGGCCTCGCTTGGTAAGGCTCTTTGATTGTATAATCAATCAAATCTACTGAGTAAAAAACTGTAAATGAGCGAGCGATATAAGGTTCAGTCAGGTTTGATTGATTGATTATACATTCAAAGAGCCTCGCCAAGTGAGGCTCCCTCCAAGGGTGGCAGAATGCTTCGCAGAAGAATAAATCATCGGTTTATGCGAAAAAAATTATCGAAAATAACGCAACACAAGTGGACAACGAAATGTGAGCGACCAAAAATAAAGATACACTTTTTTGTTATACCTATGCAAATGTGGTAATTTTGAGAAGTGGTCGTTTTAGGAAGTGGACGATGTGGTAAGTGGGCGTTATGGGAAAAGTCATCACGGGAATGGTTATTCTGGGAAGTGGTCATTTTAGGAAGTGGACATTATGGTAATAAACGCCAAAAATTTATTAAATCACTTTCTCGACATTAATTATACATGTACCTATGTAACGAAGTTCATGACATACGACCTGCATTTAAATAGATTGCATATTTTAGAACTAAATTCAAGTTTATAATCAGTATAATCTAAGGTTGCAACAGCAGAATGAATTTTGACATCGCATTAGATGGGCCGAATCGGGTTAAACAACAATAGTATATTACTGCAGAAGCCGGGAAAGTAAGCGATTGCTGGATGAGTTGAGTTTAAATGCCGAACCGCAGGTGAGTAAATTTCGTAAGTAGTTGTTATTTAATTTTTTTAAAGATCCTGAAAATCACGTATTTCCTGACTTCTTTTACAGAATGTAAAGCGAATAATATTACATAGCGTGTTTGAGTAAAGTAATTTTTACCTATTTTTCGACTGTTCATTTATGCATCTTTTGCGTCTTGTAGTAGTTGTATTTAAAGTAGGCAACTAAAACTAGAGCTTACTTCAAGACGCAATCCATGAAGATTGAAGTTTTTGTGCTTGGTAGAGTCAAAGTATACAATATTAGTAATGTGGAGTGGTTTTAGTTGGCCATCACTTTTTGCGCCAGCACGTGGTACAGTATCGTGCGCATCTGAAACAGCAGCTCTGGTGTCTCTTTTTCGCAATTTACCTTTATCAATAAAACCAGAACTTATTTCAAGACGTACCCCTGGAAGTCATTATGCTAGTTGGCCACCACTTGGTGCGCCAGCACGTAGTACGGTAGTGTGCGCATCTGAAACAGCAGCTCCGCCGTCTCTTTCTCGCACTTTAATTTTATCAATTAAACAAGAGCTTACTACAAGACGCACTCTTAGAAGTCGTTTTGCCTGGTGGAGTGGTCCGAGTAGGCTATTTTGTGAGCCAGCACGTGGTGCAGCAGCGTTCATATCTGTAATAGCAACTCCGCCGTCTCTTTCTCGCACTTTTATCAATAAAACTAGAGCTTACTTCAAGACAGACTCCTGGAAGTCGTTATGCCTGGTGGACTTGTCCGAGTTGGCCATTACTTTCTGCGCCAGCACTTGATCCAGCAACGTGCGCATCTGAAGAATCAGCTCCGCCGTCTCTTTCTTGCACTTCACCTTTATTGTCGATACGCTCATGTAGCATTCGTCGCTGTTTCCATCCGCGTTGGCTGTAGCAAAAAGAATTGAAATGTGTCTCAAAAGGCTCTGGCAGAAATATATCAAACGTTTGACAGAATGGCAAATAATGCGTCAAATGTTTCCAAACATTTTCGGCAAAAGGAAAGTGGCTGTTAGGTAAAGACTGGCAAATAGTGCGTCAAATATTTCCGCAAATATTTGCGAACATTGTCGGCAAAAGGAAAATGGCTGTTTGGCAAAGACTATGCAAATATTTCGTGTGTTGCAGTCAATCCAACTCAAATTTTTAATAAAAAAAATGTTTATGCAAATATTTCAAGGGACATCTAAACAGAATACTTACTATTGATAATATTTTTTAGTGTTTATGCTGAAGTTTGGGCGGGGCACATAGCTTGTAGAACGGATGGCCGTTGGGACATGCCCTCTCGTAGATGGTAGACACCAGATACGCTAAACTGCCAAGTTTATGATAAAGCGTCGTCACTCATCGACACCAGGTCATATAGTGAGAGCGCTATTCCTGCCAACTGCGGTAGGTTGCTGCAAGGCGAGTGCCTCGTGGAAGAGACTACTACCTACTCTCCGGGTAGGTACCGGAGCTGTAGGCACGCTCACCTCCCGCGGCTTTCGCTGCTGGCGGTTCGATTTCCGCTCGGGACGCCAGAGAAGCTGGCTCCCAAATCTCTAGTGTGGTACCGGAGCTGTAGGCACGCTCACTTCCCGTCGCTCATCGCGCTTGTCCAGTTTCACTCCTACGCGGCTGGATCGGCCAGAGCAGTACCAGCGTAGCTCTATTGCTATCCAGGCAAGTGCCGGAGATGCATCCCCGCCAGTAAACAAACCAGCAATTCCGCTTAATGGACAACTCACGTGCCCCGCGTGGTTTTCGCCCAGAGCCTACATGACCGGCTACGACAACACTAGTAGCGCGCGGGGGAGGACGCTTGGAAGCCACGTGCTTGCCAGGCAACATACATTGCCCAACCGCGGCAACTAGCCACATTACAACTATGAGTCCTTGACCCAGTCGGGGGACCGACAAGCCTGCTGAAGGCGATAGATCCGACAGCAGGCAAGCGGTGGACTACCCCAACCCCGTAGTACCCTGATCCAAACAGCCAGATCCGTAGTTCCGGCTGCTAACTCCACCTAGCCGGGTAGCTCTAGGTACGAAAGTACATAATATGGCCAGAAGAAACAAATTTTTCAAATAACGGAATGTACAACCGACGAAATCACCACTATTGGTCTAGTAGAGAAAATCCTCTGAGTTCGAGAAGCAACAATCAAGTTTGATTCTCTTTTAACTGTTGGTGTGGTATGATGTCAAACCGAGTGGTAATGGTGGAATTTTGTGAAGGTACTCTTACTTCTGCCGTGTATAGTAAACGACGTCATTTTAGAGAATCTCCAAAACCAGTTGGATGAATGAGCTCCTGTCAGAATTGCGAAAAGCTTATTTTCAGCAAGATGGCGCTCCGCCACACAACAGCCGCCTTACGCGTTCCAGTTTGAATAGGCAGTTCGGGTCATAGTGGATATGTACACATGGTCCAACTAAGTGGCCACCTCGCAACCTCGATCTAACGCCCCTCGATTTTTTTTGTGGGGCTACCAAAAAACGAAGTCTACAAAAATTAATACAACAGTATTCAGGAGCTGAAAGATGCATTAACAAGGATTTTACATAATATCCATCCAAGAAAATTATCGGCTGCTACTAGCTCAGTAAAAAAAATGAGTGAACTTATATGTTCGTGAAAACGGCGGTCATCTTGAGCAATTTATTTCGTAGATCATGTAAATGTAAGTTATGTTTGACTGTGTCTAAAATATATATTAAAATGATTTATTTTATTATTATTTGTTTTATTTCTAATGTTGTAGAAGATTATTGATGCAACTATGATGATTTTCTACTTAGGTAGGCGCTTTTGCTTCTAGGTACAGTAAGCCACGAGGCCAGCTTGACAAAAACTGTAATTATCTTATGCCCCATGTATTTCCGTACACATGTATGGGAAGTTTTTCGCGATTTCTGACATTTCTAGTACTCCCAGTAGAGACTTTTGATCCATATTAGAAACAGGATCGATTGGCATTAAAAAAGTTTTTGTGTGAAATTACCATTTTCTTGTTGACTTTTTTTTATTTTTTTTATTCACAATTGGTAAACCCTTGACAACATCTCACCTGGTGGTCAGTGACGATGTTGCCGAAGATGGAAGCGGGCTTACCAAGATTCGCCAACGCAATGGGGAACTGAACTGTACATTTTTTCCAAAATCTGTAAATGCAGTTCGGAAAATCTTAAAAATTTATGGATCATCATCATCATTATATCAGCTCATATACGTCCCCAACGAGGGGCTCGAGCCTACCCTGAATTAGGGCGATCTGGCCTTAGTCGACTACGCGGGCCCAGTGCGGGTTGGTCGACTTCACACACAACCTTCGAGTTTCTTCGCTGGCGTGTTCAGGTTTCCTCACGATGTTTTTCCTTCACCGTTAAAGCAATAGGTGAGTATATGCCTACGAAGAACTTGTATATGCACGTAAGTTTTGAAAAACTCATTGGTACATTGGCCTTCCGGATTTGAACCCGGCACCTCTGGTTAGGAGAACCGAGTCGTTACCGGTTGAGCCACCGACGCTAAAAATTTATGGATATGTGGCGGCAACTGCAGTAACCCGCCACTGAACCTTAACACAAGCGACGAGAGAACAAAATAAATACAACATCTAGAACGCGCTATTAGAATTTCTTCAGCGCTGAGTATATATACAGTTACCAATCATGAACGATTGGTCCACGGCCGGGCCCCAGGCATACCACCTCGCCTGGCGGAGATATCACCCTTTGCTCTCTTCGAGTAGGAACAAACCGTTCCTAAATTGGTGACCCCGACGTGATACTCTAACATCAAGCCTCCAGTCAGTAAAGCAAGCCTCAGCAGCACAGCAGTCACATCGCACTGAAGTTAAATCAGGATCATCGCAACCTTCGTGCAGCAGCAAGTTGTCAGCAGCCGTACTCAGCAGTTTTTAGACAAAGCGGCGCCTCATACAATACGGCGTACTTTCTTTCAGAACGTGATGTCGCCGCATTAAAAAACGGCTCCATTTTAAAATCCGGCGTTGTCCGGCGCGCTGTTTTGGAAACCGGCGGATTCTACAATGCGGCTTCCACATATACTTATTCGTACAATTCAATAGCTCCAACCATTTCTAAGTAAATCGCAAGTAGGAGAAATTACATCTGTAAGAGAACCATACAAACACGATTGTGGCCAGACCAATGGGTATTACTGTGTAATAGAAAAACAAACATAAGCAATGACGAAGTGTAAAGTTTCATAAAAATCGTCAGCCATTTTTGAGAAAAAAAATAATTTTTGTTGTACGACAGCTACTCTTTGGTTTGATGGTACAAAAAACATTTGATAATTCCTCGATGAAATAATTTAAAACTCTTAAGTTCCACATTTGGTCCCAATCGATCGGACTAAATATTTTGCCTCCAGAGCCAAGCGTGACGGACGGGCGGAATTGTATGTTAAGTTTTTCGGTATGTATTATTGATAGAATACATTTTCACAAAAATTTGAACTACTTCTTATAGCCACGTTCGTACGTACCGTCACACCCCGGACACTCCATACAAACGAGCGAGAAATGATATACATAATTATATAACTGACGTATCTATAGGCAAGAATGCAGGTAGGGTTGAATCACACCGGCGGTATTGGTCACAAAATGTTAGTTATTTACTGAATGCTGTGTGAATACTAAACTCTTTTTTTTTCATACTTTTCGTTGTAAACAAACACCACTTTTCGAATACACCATACACATTATGAGACTAAAAAAATATAAATGGTAACTGCGATGTGGACGTACGAATTAACAATGAAACCTGCTATTATTTTGTCCATCTTTAAACACTTTTTCCTTGACCGACAAATCGCTACCGCTTATTAAAAAAAGGTCATCTACTTACTAATAATATACTGTGCCGATAGCATGGATTTGTCAATGTAATGGACGCATTACTTACTCTATGTTCTGTCTAGTAGGTTAGCTGAGTGTGGACTGTGCGACAAATCGCTACCGCTTATTAAAAAAAGGTCATCTACTTCTATGACGCCGAAAATCGCTGCCGCTAAGTGACGTCATTCTAAATCCAATATGGCGAACCCCCAAAGATGGCGGATCAGTTTTTTTATGAACCCTCATCATATGGGTATCAAATGAAAGGGTTTGCTGAGAAAAATACGAAACAATTAATATTCTTTTAAAATTAAAGCTAGTACGTAATTGTTTTTAGGTTTTTCGAAAATTATCTTCTACCCACTTTTCATCCAGGCTTATATGTGAAGTTACGGGGTAAATGCGACGTACACTGGACATCGCGGCACTCGCGGACGGTTGACGGGCGCACCGAACATTACACCAGAAACCACGATTCGCACGAGGAGTATGTCAATACCAAGCTGTACTTGATGGGCAGTCCGAATGGTAAGTACCTATGTCTTGGAACAAGTTATTACATTTCTATTGCACATACTTCCATGATTCAATACAAGGAAGAATTTCAGAATTGAAATAAGCTACTGTAAAACTTCAGTTCTGTTAGGCCAAGATTTAGCCTGACTAGAAATATAAGAACCTTCGCCAAATCAGGCCTGTCGCACTCCGCGCTGTAGGCATGAAATGTACCTACGCCGCGCTCTGCGCCGTGCTCTACTGCGGGGCCCCTGCATGGGACAATTCAGTAGACAGAAGAGATTAGAGTTACGCGATAGAAAAACAGACAACTTGTAGGTGAATATAACTGTAGATAATAAGCGCTGTGCGACCTGAATTTGCACTTTATTGTGGCGTAGCAAGAGTCGCCATTTATTTAAATGATTTTTCGGAGCTAACCTTTTTTTACGTAGTAAATAGCCTTTATTCTTTGGCCAAATTGCAAAATTTTAAGTAGTGTAAAGATTCATGGTATGGGGTCCAGGGGGCCCAGCCCCCTCCACCCATTTAAAACCCCCAAATTTTTATGGAAAAAGTGTTAGAAGATGTATAAAATAATAGCAGTTTTCAGTGTTAATTCATACGTCCACGTCGCAGTTACCATTTACAATGTTTGTGAATATAGTGAATAAAAGTGCTTGCGTAGCTCGTCCTTTACGTTTGGTACCCAATCTACACCCAATCTGAGTGACGGGGGGGTGAGGTCGAATTTAGAGAGGGGCAGGGAGTGTCCATACTGTACGTTAGTACTAATATATATACTGTGGTACCGTACTACGGGATTGAGAAAGTAAAAATAGGTCACCTATTAGAATTATGGTGCACGATAATTAGCGTTGGTCGTGAGGTCGTGATATATATTGATTATGATATATATCATTCTTGTGCGGTCGCATTACGGAGTCAATAAATTAATAGTGACACATTATTATTAATTTACGTGTCGAGCGAGGCTAGCACCGCTGTACGCTGCCCGCGTCATCATGAGCGCCGCCGACGCGCCGCTCATCGTCAACGAGCTCCTGGCGTTTCTACAGCAGAAGTTGGACGTGATGGACGAGCTGTCGGCCATCCAGATCTGCTCCAGCAACTTCAGTGTGAGTGATATCTGCAGCGCCAAAGAGGTACTCTACCGGTCGCTTAAGATTTGCGGCACCTTTGCCCCTCACAGAAGAGGCGATGAACAAGGAAAGAAGACCCTTCAAGAAATCATCAAGATCCTGAAGGAGACGGATCCTGACGACGTGCCGTCGTTTGTGGCGCGGGAGCTGGCCAAGCTACCGCCCGTCACGTTCGACCACGTCGACGTCACCAGCCTCAGGACATCGTGTCCCTAAAAAAGAGTCTGGCCGACATGCAGGTGAAATTTGAAGCCTCTCAAAATACCATCGCCGAACTGCATAACGAAGTACGTTCGCTGCGCAGCACTGTAACTAGGCCAGCTGAGGCGGCAAATTACATTGACGCGCTACGTGGAGCCCACGTCAACCTACCGACGACGTCGGGCTCCGCAGTGTCAGCGATTTCACCGCTGCCGTCGCAGCCTGTGTCTCCGCCTGTGACCTCTGTCCGCGCACCCGCGCAGCCCCCGCCGCGCGCGCCTGTTAACGCCAACCCACCGTCACCGGTTCTTATGGGCTACCGTGTCGTCACCGCTGCCGAAAGCTGCCGCCGGCGCCCCGCGCCTCCTAAGGCGTCCGGTAAACCAAGGTCGCCGCCAACATCGAGCGAGCCCCCTAATGCCAGGGTGGATAAGGAGGGTTTCACCTTGGTACAGAAGAAGTGCAAAGCCCGCAGGCAACCCCGCAGAAGCTTATGTGGTACGGCCGCACCGGAAGAGGGCTCCGTGCTGCGCGCCGCCATACTGAACGTCGCGCTCTACGTGTCACGGCTGCACCACTCGGTCACGGCCAAGGACGTGACGGAGTACGTCCGCAAGAAGTGCGGCTACGGCCTGCGGGTGTTCCCGCTGGAGTCGCGCCACTACGTGCACTTCACGTCGTACGTGGTGCGCGTGCCGAAGCCTCTGCTGGAGACCATCGCCAGCGCTGACTTCTGGCCGAAGGACGTCGTGTTTCGGCGATTCCGAGGCACCATGCCAATCCACGCGTCACCAAATAATACTAACATAGGTTAAGTTAGACACTAACATATCTATAATGTATTATATTTATAGTAGGTATCTATGCTATGTTATTTTTGTAAGTTTTTTATATATGTACTTTTATTACTAAGTTACCTGTGAATAAATGAATAATAATAAATAATAATAATAAAATCACGTTTGTTGTATGGAAACCCCGCTTAAATATTTGTTTTATTTTATTTTCATTATTTTTCTAAAGTGAATATACAACTAAATGTTCTGTGAATATATCAAGCGTCTACCTCTCGAAGCCTCTCTGGAGACCATGACCAGCACCGACTTCTGGCCGAAGGACGTCGTGTTTCGGCGTTTCCGAGGCACCATGCCAGTCCATTAGTCACTAACATGCCTAATAATGTATTTTATTTATAGTATCTATGTCATGTTATTTTTGTCAAGTTTTTATATATCTATGGGCCTGTACTTTAGTACTAAGTTGCCTGAAAATAAATGAATAATAATATATATTTTTTTTTAAATAAAAATTTGAGTGAGTTTGACTACATCTCACCTGATGGTAAGTGACGATGTAGTCGAGGATGGTACACGCAAACTCAAATAATGCCTATTCACTCTCGCCTTGAAGATCCCCAAATTGTAGGAGTCGGGAAACACAGACGCAGACAAGGAGTTCCACTCCATCGCTGTCCGCATAATAAATGAGGAAGCGTAACGCTTCGTGTGTATAGGTTGAATATCAACAACAGAGGGGTGCAACCTCCCCCTGGGTCTCGTTGCCCGAAGGTGGAATGGAGCTGGAGGAATGAGTTCGTGAAGATCTTGAGCACACTCTCCGAAATGAATTCGATAGAAAACCGAAAGACAGCCAACTTTGCGGCGATGCTCAAGGCTTTGAAGCTTGTTTTTGACAAGCTCATCGTCGCCAATGAGTCTCCGGGCGCGTTGGTCGATAGCGTTTAAGGTATTCAGCTGATCCATCCCATAGGTGAGAACAGTACTTCATACAAGATCGGACTTGTGCTTGATATAAAGATAGAAGCTGTCCAGGTGTAAAGTACCGTCTCACCTTAGAGAGAATACCCAGCTTCATTGCAGCAACTTTGGCCTTGGACTCACAATGTATCTACCGAAATTGAGATTAGTTGTTATTTCCACGCCAAGAAGCTCAAGATGGTCGGATATCTGAATGAATTCATTTCGGAAAGTAGGAGTCAAGTTGAAAGGACTCCTTTTAGCGGAAAAGAGACACGCCTGTGTCTTAGAGGCATTGAACCTTACGAGGTTGGAATCACCCCCAAACAGAGACTGCCTGAAGCGATAGGTTCATGCGCTGTATCATGGCCTCTCTCAAAGACAGCGTCTCAGCGTTGTTGGCTCGTGCACTGGATAGGTATCTTTCCACAACTGTGCTATCGTCTGCATACCCAATAATACCCGTTGTCAGCAGATCGTTTATGTGTAGCAAAAAAAGAGTGGCGGAAAGAACAGACCCCTGAGGTACCCCGGCATCGATTGCCAATAGGTCAGAGGAGCAGCCATCAATGACTACTCGAATAGACCGTTCCCTCAGGAAATCAGATACCCAGTTACACAAGCCCACGGGTAGTTCGTATGAAGGAAGTTTGCCAATAAGGCTAGCGTGCCAGATTCGGTCAAAGGCCTTCGAGATGTCAAGAGACACGGCGAGAGCCTCACCGTGTTTCTCGATGGGCTCACTCCATATATGCGTGGCATACACTAGAAGATCTCAAGAAGACCGACCTTGACGAAAACCGTATTGTCGATCTCTTTGGAGGTCATTGTCTTCTAGGTATGTCAAAATGCGGGTGTTCAATACACGCTCCATAATCTTACAGATTACAGAGGAGATTGCTATGGGGCGGTAATTTGCCGGGTCTGCACGACTGCCTTTTTTGGGCACAGGCTGCACGTTGGCGAGCTTCCAGGACTTTGGGACTATACCTGTTTTAAGAGAGAGGCGGCACAGACGTGCCAGAACAGGAGACAACTCAGGAGCGCAGTTGTTTAGCACTATAGCTGGTATACCGTCAGGTCCACTGGCTTTGTTCACGTCTAGATTACGAAGTGTTTTGAGTACCTCCTTATGGCGGATACGAATAGGGGGCATATTAGATCCGCAAGGAGGTAACTGTGGTGGTATACTATTAGCTGTATCTAGACGTGAGTTTTCGGCAAACAGGTTTGCCTTGTCAGTTGCCAGCGTTCCATCGGGTTTCAGCAGTGGAGGCAAAGACGAGCGGCAAAAGTTCGTCTCGACCGACTTAGCCAAGGAAAGTTCACCTCGACCGACTTAGCCAAGGACCAAAACGCCTTACTCCCAGAAGGATATGAAGCTAGTTTTGATCCTATGCGGCTAACATGGTCGAAACGTGCCCTGCGCAGCGTCTTTTTGTAGGACTTGGCGGCTTTGTTGAATGCCTTGTTCTTGTCACGCGTGTCCGGAGCTTAAAGACTCCGAGCATGGGCCCACGCCTGGTAAGCCGAATGCGTTTGTGCCTTAGCAACTGAGCATTCGGCATTTAACCACGAGCGAACTTTACTCTCTAAAGGAATGTCAGAAAATGGAATATAATATTCCATCGCCTGACATATACCTTCGAGATTTCGGTCGCACAGCTCGACGGATCGATAGAAGAAAAACACGCCTGCCGCCAAGGATAAAATGCAAAAAGTGGCGCATCTCATCCCAATCTGCTGACTTGTACCGCCAATAAGAGAATACAACTACGGTCAGTCCTTTATTCCTTAAATGGAGTTGTTTTTAATTGCGGGCTTGTAGCATACTACTGTAGACATACAGACTGGACAGTTAGGAATTAAATTTACTGGTTATAAAACTGGATTATTAGTCTGAACAACTCACCATATACGCGCAATTCGCCAAAGAACAACAACGGCAGAGGGTACATAACAGTGATCGCCAACAGTAATAATTTAGTGAAGCGCTGCTTGAGGCAGTACACGAACAAGTCCTGACCAGGTTGTTTAACTGGATTACTGATCTGAACAACTCACCAGATACGCGCAACTTTCCAAAGAACAACAACGGCAGAGTGTACACAACAGTGACCTGTGGAGCGCTGCTTAAGGCAGTACACGAGCCAGTCCTGTCCATGTTGTTAAACTGGATTTTTGATCTAAATAACTCACCAGATACGCGCAACTCGCCTAAGAACAACAACGGCAGAGTGTAAACAACAGTGACCTGCGGAGCACTGCTTGAGTCAGTACAGGAGCCAGTCCTGTCCAGGTTGTTAAACTGGATTATTGATCTAAACAAATCACCAGATACGCGCAACTCGCCAAAGAACAACAACGGCAGAGTGTACACAAGAGTTACTTCCAACAGGAATAAGTTAGTGGAGTGCTGCTTGAGGCAGTACACGAGCCAGTCCTGTCCAGGTTGTTAAACTGGATTATTGATCTAAACAACTCACCAGATACGCGCAACTCGGCAAAGAACAACAACGGCAGAGTGTACACAACACTGACCTGTGGAGCACTGCTTGAGGCAGTACACGAGCCAGTCCTGTCTAGGTTGTTAAACTGTATTATTGATCTAAACAACTCACCAGATACGCGCAACTCGGCAAAGAACAACAACGGCAGAGTGTACACAACCACAGATTACTAAATAGTTACATCGTAACAGATACATCACTCCCATACAAAAGCGTAAATACCTACGGTATATTAGCCTACAAAATCTTAATAATAATACCAGCCGTTTGCAGCGAGAAGAAATGTACCATAACTACGCATATAGAAAGTTGAGATTGTTTTGCCCGCCGCGCGACCCACGTGCGAGCGCGTCATGGAGCGAATGTGCTAGGGTTTTACCTATGATGATTTTGGTAATGAAACGAATATTGTAGAAAATCAATTATTTTGTATTTGTCGATGAATTGATTTGATTGATTGATTGATTTGAATTGATTGATGTTTGAGTTTAATAAAATGATAGATGCATTTTTACCCTTCCCTGAATTCCCGATTATTAAATTTTAATGTCGAAAATATCCGAAACCTCGTAAATAATTTTAACTAATAATCAAAAGGGAAACAAGTGTCGTGATTTATTGTTTAAGTTGAAAAATCAAATTTTATATTGGCAACACTGCTTACTATTGTCGGCCGTCACGCGCTGGTGATCAGCTCAGCTCTGGGTAGGAGTGGGATCTTCCCCACCCCTACCTCTCTGAAGGTTGGCTGCTCACGGACTGAGCGGTTGGTATTCAGTCTACGATGAGATCAGTCGACGGAAGTTTCAATATTTGTGCCTGGATATTGTAAATGAATACAGATTTATACAAGTAAAAGTCTACTGAGTTTTTGTTCGTAAAAACTCAGAAGCGGGACACTACCCTCAGCCCATAAAGGTATGTAACTTTTTAAACTGTACAAAAGATGAGTGCACGTGTTTTATAAGTAGTTATTTTGTCATACCTTCTGCCCGGAATAAAAATCTTTAGTTACGTTTTGAATAACTACGTATATCGGATTAGCGTTGGCCAAGGCTACTCTTTGGTAACGTTTTTCCGGTAAGATTTTGCAATTTTGATCGTAACGACCATTGTCTTGCGATGATATATTGCATTTATCGTATTTTAGTTATTCGAATGCAAACATAGATACGGGTAATTGTTCATCATAATCGGATCAGCGTTGATCATGGCTACTCTATTGACTACGTTGTTCTGGTAGGTTTGTGTAAATATCATTTCAAGGACCATTGTTCTTCAATAATATCTTGCACAAACTTCGAATGGCGGCTAATAACCTACTTATTTAAAATTGCTACTTGCCGGACTATCGTTGCGCAAGGCTACTCTTTGACAACTTTAGTCTGGAAAACTATGTAAATGTTATTGTAAGGGCCACTGTTCTTCAATAGCATCTTGCATTGCTGTTAATTTGAGAAAAGCACATTGTTTGAAATTTGAAACTGAGGGTATGACAAATAATTAAGACATTTTGACATTAAAATGATGGTTATTTTCAAAGTTAGTTTATTTATAACTAGGCATGGCATAGACGAGTTCAATGACCAGTAACCAAGTAAGACCTAGACCTGTAGTGTAGACCAAGTGTAGGAACGGTGTGTTCCTACTCTCGAGGACAAAGGGAGATATCTCCGCCAGGCGAGGTGTTGTGCCTGGGGTCCGGCCGTGGACCAACCGTATATGGCTGGTGCTTGTATATATGCTTATGAGCAAGGAAATGTTGATAGTGCGTTGTAGATGCCATCTATCGAGATGAAGATGCAACTTTCCATATAGTATGACCGATGGTTCAGTCTTGAGTTGAGGTATGTAGTTGTTAGTGGCGGGTGCTGCAGATGTCGCCACACAAGTAAGTCCTCATATTGACCAGGTGTGTTATACATATCGGACCAGGTGAGTCCTCATATTGATTAAGTAACCAAGCAGCCCATAGATACAGTCTAGTTGATGTCACAGTGACTAGGTATGTCACTGAGACGGGCCAAATGTGCCCATGTATAAGGCTATGTATGCCAAACCCAGGACTTCGTCAAAGGTGGGCAGTTCCTATTTTACTTATAGCTGGAAGTTGGAATTAAGTAATGTGCAATAATCCTGTTAAACAATTATCGCGTTTTAGTTTCATTTTTAATAAGTTTCATCTTGTGACAGGACCAGTCGAAAGATAATAAAATGAAGTATAAAAAGTAACTATTTAGTAATCTGTGGTATAAATAAGAATAGTAAGATACCTAATAAAATTAATGGGCTTAAAATGTACCTTAGAAGCGGAAAGTCAGTCTCTCAATATTCTTGAAACTATTGTAAATACCTGTATCGGAGAAAAAAATGATTTGCCTCACGACAGATTGGAAATGGGAAGTGAAGTGATATTTGCTCGTCAACGTGGACACCAAAGATAAATTATATTTCTTTACAACTAGCTATTTCTTAGGATAGGTTAAAACTGTTTTGATAAAACGTTGATAAAAAAATAATTAACAAACATCACTGTTCTTCGAAATTATTTTCCATTGGTTAAAAAGGAAAGGTATAACCCGTTCGTTTAATAAACCGTCATTTGTGGACTACGAGTATATCATTGAAGAAACTCTTTCTGGTCGGAAAGTTTAATTCCAATACCACACTGCAATATAAAAAAAAGATAGTAAATAATCATTACTATTACTTATTATTATTTTATTAAATTATGCTCGGAAGATATGTCAGACTTGTTTGTTTGGTGGTAAACTCTTATTACAGTACAAGAACAACAAAATATAAATTTGTACGAAAGCAGACTTATCCGAAAAGGGGATCTGTTCCAGCCAACACTGTATTATTGAAAGACTTAATATTTTATGTACTATAATATACTTGCGATTTTATTACTGCTGTTATCGATTTATTATGTTTATTTATTTATCGAAGCTAGGGTATTACTACCTAGTCGTGACGTACCCACGTCGTACGTGGTGGGCCAAGTGCGCCTATATAAGATATGTAGGTACCTATCAAGTGGCTAGATGTGTCACTTTAGGCCAAGTGTGCCTAAGTAGATATGTGGCTAAGTATGCCACCTTGGGCCAAGTGTGCCTATATAGCAACTGGTGGCTAAGTATGTCACTGTGGGCCAAGTGTGTCTATGAATTTCGGGCCAAGTGAGCCTCTGTAGGATATGCATCAACTGGCTAGATATGTCACTTCTAACTCGGTACGCCTACGGATTTGTTTTAAAGGCTTAGTATTTCAAAACTCAAGGCCAAGCGTGTCCAAAACGAACAGATTACCAATCATGATTCTAGTAACCCCTGGTTATAAATGATTATTTTAGAGCATACGTGAAAATACCGTCATTATTGAGAAAGATAAGAAAATACGCAAAGCGAAACCCATTATATCCTGGTTAGTTGAATCGAAATCTGAATAATAAAATACTTACTATTTTGAAAATAGAACAAAACTTGACATTACGTTGTCAACCGTACACTATTACTGCTTAGTAGTTACAGACAACTTCCAATATAGGCAGCTTATATATAGCATATCTCTGAATATAGTCTGGTCTTTGTTTTCCTTAAAAATGCAGTCAGATTTCCGATATCTTTAACTGTTTTCGGAGGTGATTGCGGTTTTTCAGTTTTTTATTATTAATATTCTAATTTATTTGTTTGTTTGTTTGATTGAAGCACCATACCTATATTATGCCTCGGCAGAAATGGCAACATACCTGCAATTGCCACATTTCTTACTTGTATAATAATATAACAAGCGTCTAATGCTTTTTTTTAATCTCTCCGAGGTAATGGAGGATCTTGATAAGCAAGGACGAGGGCGAACTCAACAGCGGAGGCGGCGGAGGCCTCCATCGCCGTCACCAACGTTACGACAAAATATCTAGATACCGTCAAAGCTCTCAGATTCTCCGATGACTTTTTGGATGGTTGAAGAGGCCGGGCACAGTACATCAGCCACGTCAACACCTCATTGATTTTCGGACGTCAGTAAAGAAATTGGCATTGGAGTTTCTGCCTACGACGAAGTATTGTGAATTTTGTCCCCTTCTCCTCAAATTAAAAATTTGTTTCAAATTATATTATGCTGGATAGGAGCCTTGATTGAACTGTTGCAAATGTTCGAAAGAAGTTTGCCAAATCAGTTCAGCTGTTTTCGGGTGATGCGTTTACCGAGGGACAGCACTTAATTTTTATTTAAATAATAGATGTAAGAAGTCACTTTCACAGAAAATAAATATAATTTATATTTAGAATGTAAATTCCTCATAATTTAGTTTGTTTTCCTAAAATATTAACTATTATTTCTTAAAAATATTCACTAGTATGTAAATACACTCTTACCTCTGTATAGTTTGTGACTTCAACAATAATATTTTTTGTTCAGTAAGTAATGTCCTCAGTGTTTCAGCTTAATTATTAAAGTTAATTCGAAAACCTTGCTTTTGTAGCACTAATATAGATTGAATGTTTACAGAATTTTCCCAAAATATTATACTGTATGTTAGTCAACAGAGGGTAAACATAACAAAAAAAGATTTATTTTACGCGAGGTCCACATAAGTCACAGTAATTTAGTAAAATCTACAACTTTCATTTTGTTAACTTTTAAACATCACATTCCACGTGTGCATATAGTTATTAATTGATTGAACAATGATTTACATAATACACCCTCGAAAGCTTTGAACAAATCTTAGAAGAGTATAATACATTATTTTTTTGTTTTCCATATCCATCTAGTTCTGTTCTATTTTATCACTTTCTCTATCTCTTATCGTGTGGTACAATTGGCCGTACTATCCAAGGGATATAGACTCGCTAAGTTCGGTAAGACGACTCGTGTGTTGGGGCCATCAGTCTACAACAAGCTGCCGACTCATGTCACTGAAGCTCCCACACTGGCAAGCTTTAAAGCAAAGTTAAAGCGTTGGCTTGAGCACACGTTTTACAGTTTCAATCAATTCCTAAATTTAAAATAACATTATCTTTAGATAAGTAATTTTTATTTTATGATGACATATTATTATTATTTTGTATTGACTGACTGTTTTTACAATCCAGTATTTTAATTTAATGTTAACATCTAGTATTTTAATATTTTTATTTTGTATTTTAATGTAATTGGTTAAATCGAAATTGATGTGTAAACATTGTTTATCAATAAATGATTATGATTATGATAGACGCCGGTTGCCAGGTGTTGCACTAAAAATCACCCGCGGTCACTATAAAAAAAAGTATAGCTGAAACTAAGCTTTTGTTTGTTTTAACTCATGACAATTAGACATTAGTTAAGGCCTTGACAATTTTGTAACTAGTTTAATTATTAGAATTTAATATGTTTTACAAGTTGAGAAATCACATTAGTTAAATATGAGTTTCTCAAGTATTTTAGAGAAATTTGGCAACAACGCTATTGGCGTTAGTACTTATACTTTGCTATTGGTCTTTAGTTGTTTTTGATCCTTTTTTATAAATAGCAAAAAAATACGTTTATTAAAAGCATTAAGATCACACAAAATACAATTTGCATTGTTCCGTTTTTTATGAAGCGTGTAAATAAAATAAAAATCTCTTTGGTGACATGACGATGCTATACTGTAAAAAGTAATTTAATACCACAAATTAACAGAATTCATTCCATAATCGTCGTTAGTACGGTTAGTGACGGTTTTTCTCATAGTATTTAGGCCGGTGACGTCATCATTTTTATTCGAAAGATTATAAAAAAAAATACCCAGTGATAAAAAAAAACGTTTAAATAATAGTTTGTATTAGTTTAACAATACCGGATTCCGGCAGCTGCTTCTTACTAGTCATCTGACTTCCTTTTTATAAACTGTCAAAAATGAGACTTTTTCTAAAAATGTTTGAAATGTTAAACTATGTCGTCATAATTTTTCATTACCATTGACGTACTATTTATGTCATTGTTATAAATAAGTAATAGAAAATGTTGTAAAAAGAATGAACAAGCTTTTCTGAAATTACAGAAAGACAGCTACTTAGTTAATTATATCTCATAATTTATTTTTGATGCAGTCAAAGACCCAATTAGGATTAATATAGCCTATTTCTAAATCGTAAGGGAAAACATCTTATCAATACACAAGTTTTGGAAATAAACTAAACGTTCCGCTCTATATATTTTTACTTATTTTTATTAAGTTTACTGGTATCGTGTCGTGGCTTATACTATTTTTTAATTCTTCAATCTTCTAACTGCTGTTTTAAATTCGGAAATTCTTTTTAAATCAGCTTTAATTATTGCTCAGAATATTTCTATGACAAACTTACTTTGATTAATAGATTATGATATCTCAAGAAGCAGTCTTAGATTGTATTTCAATGACACTATAGAAAATTAATCTGAGATAGCCTTAAATTGTGAAGAACTGGAAGACTTGTTAAAAAAAATAAGTTATTGAAGGCCCGTGGAATGACACAGACAATGTAGATTGTGGAGGTATAAATTTTTATAAATCTAATTTTGAGTTTTAACCGAATGTCGTGATTTAATTAATGTAAAAGTATCGGTTCTCCTATGAGCTAAAGTTTAATAGATATATTTGCCCCAAACAAAACTGTATATGATAATTTGTGAGATTCGGTGATTTTAATTTCAAATCATAATTGTTGTAAGAAATCTAAGAATTTGTGAGATTGTAAAATATGACTTTCAATAAATGTTAGGATTGTTGACGAAGACCAACTGACTATTTTGTGAGCGTGCACCGGGGGTTGCACTGAAGCGGATGGCCGAATGTCGTGATTTATTGTTTAAGTTGAAAAATCAAATTTTATATTGGCAACACTGCTTACTATTGTCGGCCGTCACGCGCTGGTGATCAGCTCAGCTCTGGGTAGGAGTGGGATCTTCCCCACCCCTACCTCTCTGAAGGTTGGCTGCTCACGGACTGAGCGGTTGGTATTCAGTCTACGATGAGATCAGTCGACGGAAGTTTCAATATTTGTGCCTGGATATTGTAAATGAATACAGATTTATACAAGTAAAAGTCTACTGAGTTTTTGTTCGTAAAACAAGAGCAAAGCGGAGGAAAATCAATCAGAGTCTAAAATTTCCAAGACGGTGCTGCCAGGCCGATTCATTATGACGTTATCAAAATTGTTTAAAAACGCTTATTCTAATTCTTTAATGTAATTATTAAAAGTTTTTGGTGGGACTTTAAGGTCATTAGTAGGTAACTATTAATTATATTAAAAAAACACATAAATCACACCTGAAATCCTTAATTTACGACAGTTAACATAGTAGGTACCTACCCACCATTGTTCTAAGTTTAAAGAATGAATTATGATAATTTGTAAGGGAACGAGAAAAAATAATTCGAAAAAACAAAGGTTTTAAAATACTATTGTTCGTCTCTCGGCAATGAAAAGAATAAAAAATTTTCATTATTCTTTTGACTGTGACACCCATCGACTGCATAATAATTGCGTGGTTTCGGCATTTCGATAGAGCGGTAAATGTGACATGCGAGCACTCAGGCGGGCGTGCGGCAACCCACTGTCGGTTGTATCGTCTCCGATACGCTTAGCGGTAGGCATATAACGCGTGGCCTTGAGCGAGTGACGGACGCCTGACACCACACTGACCTGTGGAGCACTGCTTGAGGCAGTACACGAGCCAGTCCTGTCCAGGTTGTTAAACTGGATTATTGATCTAACTAAACAACTCACCAGATACGCGCAACTCGGCAAAGAACAACAACGGCAGAGTGTACACAACAGTGACCTGCGGATCACTGCTTAAGGCAGTACACGAGCCAGTCCTGTCCAGGTTGTTAAACTGTATTATTGATCTAAACTGTCCAGGTTGTTAAACTGGATTATTGATCTAAACAACTCACCAGATACGCGCAACTCGGCAAAGAACAACACCAGCGGAGTGTACACAACACTGACCTGTGGAGCACTGCTTGAGGCAGTACACGAACCAGTCCTGACCAGGTTGTTAAACTGTATTATTGATCTAAACAACTCACCAGATACGCGCAACTCGCCAAAGAACAACAACGGCAGAGTGTACACAAGAGTGACCTCCAACAGGTACACGTCAGTGGTGTACTGCTTGAGCCAGTACACGAGCCAGTTCTGTCCAGGGTTGTTGTACTGGATTATTGGTCGGAATCTATCCAGTTGCTTGTTGTAGCGCGGAATGAACATGACGCTGGTGTTGTGGACGGGAATAGTTTGCATATCCTCAGGAGTGCGCACTATTAATCTCGCACTGGGTGTGTTTTTGTTCATCCATCTGAAAATAAATAAATTTACTCACGCCTTTTTACTTTCGAGCGACGATGGAATGAAGAAGGTATTGTGATGGCAAAAATTTTTTGATTAATTTAACATTACATTAATTTAATAGTCTAAAAAACAAAAAAAAATGTATAAGTGGGTTGTGTTCTCTAGTTCCCACTACTAGACGGATTTGGGTAAAATTTGGGCTAGGGTAGTATTATTTCAATATCTCCACATTTTTCTATTTCCCCTATTTTGATTTTTAGGGTTGCCACCATAGAAAAAAATACAACTTAATACAACTTTTCTCAAAAATGGCTCTAACGATTTGGATGATCTCTGTACGTTACTAGAACTGTATATAACGTACTATTCGCTGTAGTTCGTTATTACTGGAAAATAAATTTTAATGGCATTACTTTTTCTCAAAATTGGCTCCAATGATTTAAATGAAACTTAGTGATTACAAGGAGTTAATATGGCCTTCTGCAATGAGTAGTTAACTATTTCAGAAAAACATTGGATAAGGTAACTCCCATAAAAACCTAATTATTAGTAATATTTTCATAAATTCTAATACACCCCTTTTTATTGCTACTAGATAAGCGCAATGTTTGTAGTTTTGTGTATTTTCGACTACGCCATCGCCAGACAGAGAAGGTTTTGCGAGAAAGTATGTACAGCGGCGTATTTATTGGCGTAGGCGGAAACGGCATTTGCTCATAAATGTAGAGGAACCAAGACAAGTATTCAGAATAGGGATGACGACAACATTAGAAATAAATTATGAACTCTTATCACTAAATTGCCCTCCTACTTAAACTTCAGAAATCCTTAGTCGTTTTGTTTTCCATCAATTTTTCGATTTTTAATTTACCAAAATCACAAAATGAGTACATATATGACGCTGCTAAACTATGACGTCACGCCTAGGTATTTCAAACATTTTTAGAACAAAATGTCGTTTGGAGGGGTCACGAAAAAATCACGACAGATCACGTTGGGGGAGGGAATAAGGAGACTTCACATGTATTTTTATTTTTCTACAGTGAACAAATAAAAAATCTACCACATCAGTAGATAGTTTTTCTCGGTTTCATTAAAAATAAATCGTCACTTGGTTAAATACTCCAAAATAGCGAGTCTATTTTACGATTTATTGGCACGCTTGGCCTTGACCGCGCTTGACCCCGCCCGCTATATACAATACTATTAATTTAAAAATTACGTTGAATTAAAAAAATACACGTGAGGTTCTGAGAGGGGGGGGGGGGGGGGGGGGTCAAAGCAGTCAATGCACTTGTACTTAGCACTTGACTAATAAAAGTGTATACTGGCTATTAAGCGAAATTGAGCGTTTCACTTTACTAAAAACACAAAAAAAATTATTTGAACTTGCAGTTGAGTCACAGAATATCGGTGTATTATTATTAGTAAAGCTCCAAAATTTACCTCACTGTAGCGATATTGGGATACAACGACGCCGCCACAATCGCTTTGAACAAACTCAAATTATTCGCATTTCGGTTTTCCCACTGCGACCGGACGTCTCCTGACGGCAAGAACCCCATATTCCTCAAACTTTTCCCTAGTTGGTTCTTCATTTCAGACAGAAGATCCAACGTGTTGTTCGAGAGGAAGTTTTCGTATGCGAACGCACGTCTTCCTTGGTACACGCATCGCTCCCATTGGATGATGGCCTCTGATATAGCTACGTGGTCGCTGGGCTCGCCTAAAGAGAACTGGCGTTTCCTATGGATTACTTCGCTTTCTTTACCTGAAGACAAACAAATGAGTGACTTTTTATTGTTAGCAAATGGTGGATACTACTCATGCAAACTTTACAACTCCTCAATAAACCTGTACAAACGCTTCCTTCAAAAAATTGAGAATATCTAGCCACATTATTTAAATAATATAAGGTCTATGGAAGTAGCTTATCTAGCCACACTACTGAAATATAAGGTATACGAAAGTAGCTTATCTAGCCACACTATTGAAATATAAGGTATACGGAAGTAGCTTATCTAGCCACACTATTGAAATATAAGGTACACGGAAGTAGCTTACCTAGCCACACTATTAAAATGTCAGGTATACGGAAGTAGCTTATCTAGAAACACTATTGCAATATAAGGTTTACGGAAGTAGCTTATCTAGCCACACTATTGAAATATAAGGTATACGGAAGTAGCTTATCTAGCCACACTATTGAAATATAAGGTATACGAAAGTAGCTTACCTAGCCACACTATTGAAATGTCAGGTATACGGAAGTAGCTTATCTAGAAACACTATTGCAATATAAGGTTTACGGAAGTAGCTTATCTAGCCACACTATTGAAATATAAGGTATACGGAAGTAGCTTGTCTAGGCACAACATCCTTACAAATATTTTTTTTTATATTCACAATTGGTAAGCCCTTGGCATCATCTCACCTGATGGTAAGTGACGATGATGCCGAAGATGGAAGCGGGCTTACCAAGATTCAACGGAGTAACGGATCAACGTGATTTTTCGCAGAGATAGATGAGAAGGTGGGAAGTAAGTAAAGCTATTTTATCCCGGGAAAACAACACAATCTGACAGAACAAGGGGAACAAAAAGCACCTATTTTTGGTCGATTTCTTTCACACTACAATGGTGTAACGGATTGACGTGATCCTTTGCACAGAAACAGTTAGGGAGGTAGGAAGTGTCATAGATATTAATAATTAGCATAGCCGGACATAGTTCTTGACCGACCTATAAAAAACTCATAAACCACCTTCCCTCTAGGATATTCACGCAGGGTCAGCCGCGGGCAAAGGCTACTTCAAATATAAGGTCTACGGAAGGAGCTTATCTAGCCACACTATTTACCATAGATTAGTGTGAAGGGGTCCTTGTATCCCCACACGGCCGCGACGCTAGCAGCCCTATCGATGCAGCCGAACAGAGCTCCTAGGAGCAGCAGTTTGCCAGCGGACGGGTGCACGGGTAGGCGCGCCAGATGCCAGCCGAGGGGCGTGAGCATTTCGTTGTCATCTAAGCCACCGCACCTAAGAATAAAATAAATTATAAATGAGATTTTGAATTTTAATGATATTGGCCAAGTGATTCAAGAGCCGCCACAGATGTGTGGCATATCAACATTTAAGAGCTCTTCAATAGTGGTGGTCCTATCAAAATCTCGCCCTAATTATTACTCGCTTTATTTATGCTAGCTTTTTTAGTCAAAAAAACATCAACCTTTGGACCGATATCTCAATACTTCATCCAAATTAATGAAAGAGATTTTAAGATTTCGTTCTCCACTAATGATGAAACATAAACAAACCGTTTAATAATTTTCAAAAAACAAAAACTTTTAGGTACAAGCCTTAATTTGAAAGGAATTTTAAATATACCGTATTCTTCTCAAAAAACCCTTTCATTTGATACCCATATCACGGGGGTGCATAAAAAAATAACTCGTCCGCCATATTGGATTTAGAATAACGTCACTTAGCTAACCATGTATTGTACTCCAAACTCAACGTGTATGCAAAATTCAGCTCAATTGGAAACCGGGAAGTGGTACTAATTTAGCTTGCAAGATTTGTCCCAAACTAACAGACAAACTATCTAACACAGCAAGATTATATTATCTTGCTATAATTTGTCTCTTAGTTTGGGACAAATCTTGCAAGCTAAATTAGAACCACATACAGGTTTCCGATTGAGCTGAATTTTGCATTCCCATTCCCAAACTAACAGACAAACTATCTAACATAGCAAGATTATATTATATTATCTTGCTATAGTTTGTCTGTCTCTTAGTTTGGGACAAATCTTGCAAGCTAAATTAGAACCACATACCGGTTTCCGATTGAGCTGAATTTTGCATCCCCAGTCCCAAACTAACAGACAAACTATCTAACACAGCAAGATTATATTATATTATCTTGCTATAGTTTGCCTCTTTGTTTGGGATAAATCTTGCAAGCTAAATTAGAACCACATCCCGGTTTCCTATTGAGCTGAATTTTGCATCCCCAGTCCCAAACTAACACACAAACTATCTAACACAGCAAGATTATATTAAGCTTGTAAAATTGACGTTTCCGGTAAAACAAACAGTCTACATAAAAATGAATAAGACGCCATCTGTTGACAATGTGTTAAACTAACATGCACGAAAGTTGTCATGCGATCAGGCGATCGGTATTAGGATGCTGATCAAGAAGCAAAAGAAAGTTTTGCATTCAACTGGGCAAAATGCTAAAAGTTTTGCCTGGCATGGTAAGTGGTAACCCACATTTAATGACAATCGACCGGAGATACGTACATTCTGAGCGAAATATTCACATGGGTCAGATAGTTTATAGTATTGATGGGACCACCTTCAGCCTGAAGTCACTTAAGGTGGTTCCATTAGCAAAACTAGTGCCACCAATAGAAATAAATAATTTATTCATTCTTGTGGACTTAAATCGAAATCATTGAGTATATGCGCAATATAGGGGAGCAACAACTAATGTTTGTTATCTTAAAACTGCTAAAAGTGGTCACTATTGACAATATTTGACAATATCGACAAACATAACTTGTTGCTATTAGGTAAAGTTATACAACAATTACAAAAAACCTTATACCCCTGTGTGTGCTAATAGGGTAGTTGACAGCATAAAAAAAATAATCATGAAATATTATTTACTAAATTCATCTTCTCTTGAAAGTTTGAAAAACCTTGTTCGTTTTGTTTTTTATCAAGTCTTCAATTTTTAATTGATCAAATTTAGAATATTAGTACATTAACGACTCTGATAAGCTGTAACGTCACGCCTTGCTATTTCAAACATTTGTAGAACAAAATTTCGTTTTTGACAGATAATAAAAAGTAACTCAAATGACTAGCAGTCAACTAGCCCATTCTCAATGATTTCTATTAAAGTCCATAAGAATGAGTCATCATCATCATATCAGCCGAAGGACGTCCACTGCTGGACATAGGCCTCCCCCAAGGATTTCCACGACGACCGGTTCTGCGCTACCCGCATCCAGCGGTTTTCCGCGACCTTCACCAGGTCATCGGTTCACCGAGTGGGAGGCCTACCTACGGTACGTTTTCCGGTGCGCGGTCGCCACTCGAGAAATTTACTACCCTAGCAGCCATCCGTTCTACGAGCTATGTGCACCGCCCACAGCCACTTAAGAATGAGTAAATTATTTAATTCTATTGGCGGCGCTAGTGTGCTAATCGAAACAGTATTATGCCCAGATATTTTAAAGCATTCGTTCTCTCGATACAGTCACAGTTACAATTTTGACGCTTGCAATGTGTTATATGTATGCTAATGCTAATAAGATCATGGGGAGAAGAGGCAGTTGTTTTATGCTAACCATCATCTGGAAAAAAAGTAAAGTGGCACCGCTCTTTAAAGGCAAAGGCAGTAGGGAAGCGATAGACGGATATGGACCTGTATCCATTATACCCATATTGGCAAAAATATTTGAAAATGGATTGTGCAGAAGAATAATAACTTTTTTAAATGCATCTAACATATTATCTGAAAAACAATATGCGTACCGAGCCGGCCTGTCAACTACAACTATAGCTCGAGATGTAGTGCGGTGCATGTTAGAAGAACGCGAACGGGGCCAACAGGTTGCGGTTATATGCTGTGACCTGTCAAAAGCCTTTGACGTGGCAGATCGTGCTTGCTGTTAAACTTACGCATTATGGGTTTAGACACTCAGCACATGCATTGCTATGTAGTCTGTTGAGAAATAGATGTCAAATTGTGGTAGGTGATAACGGAAAGACCAAGTCAGACCCTGTGCCTACAACGATGGGAATTCCACAGGGATCTTCAGTGTCGAACATCCTGTTCTCCCTACTCCTTAACGACTTTCCAGATACGGTGAGCTGTGGTGACATCTATATGTACGCCGACGACGTCGCGGCCGTGGTGACTGCGCAAAGCTCCGACAAGTTAGAGGTGCGGCTGAATGAGGTGGCAAGACAGCTGGCCGAGTGGTTTACCGCAAACGGTTTAGCTCTGAATTTGGCTAAAACTCACTTCATGCGTTTAAACCTTGCAGGAAGGAGCACAGACCAGCTGTCAGTAGCTGTTAATGGTACTCCAATCAATGAAGTCAAGTCCACAACGTTCTTGGGTTTTGAAATTGATGGCGGGCTCACTTGGGATTGTCACATCGACAAACTGTGTAGTAAACTGGGAGGTGCTCCAACATCCCAAAGGATGTTGTGCGCACCTGCAATCATGCCACCGTTCACTCCCTAATACAATATGGTGCGGAGCTGTGGGGATGTGCTGCCGACTGGCAGCGTGCCTTCCGGCTCCAAAAACGGGCAATAAGGGCAATTGCGAAGGTGTCGCGGGTCACTTCAGCCAGACCATTCTTTGTGTCTCTGGGTGTACTTACCTTGCCCTGCGTAGTCATCATGCAAGTCGCGTTGTATGCTAGGCGTAATTTACACGAAACGAGGCGACAGGCACAGGTACGACACCCGGGGCGCGAGCAGGCAGGCGAGCGTGCCGCACCGGCTCGCGAAGTTCGCGCGGCTGACACATGTGCTGGGCGCGCGCGTATACAACCATCTGCCCCTAGACATTTCCGACGTGCCGAGTGAACGGATGTTCAAAAATAAACTTAAAAACTGGCTGATCGAAAAGGCGTTCTACACCAAAGACGAATTTTTTGCGCTCAAACTGTGATAAAATAATACAATATTATTATTATTTTTACATTATTTCCTTTATTATTATTATGACATTTTCGTAAGTATTGACTATTGTGATAATTTGTTTATTATTATATTATTATTATTATTTTGTTGACGTGTAATGAATATTGCAAATAAAATATTATGAATTAAATTATGAAAATAATCGAGGTGGTGACAATCCATCAAATGTATTAATGGTATGACAACCGCGCTAACTTTGGTATCACGCGTAATGGGTAAGTGTACACAGATCAATAGAATGTACACAAAATAAAGTCCCCTCGCCCTTGCCGCGTCGCACAGTACATCGACGCTTACCCAAAAATAAAAAATAAAATGTTCGAGTTAGCAGCTACTTCTGTGATCATTGTAAAGACAAAGGAGATCATTTTTTTTGGGCGGCTAAGTACTGACTGGTTACGAAGTGTCAAGTTTTTATTTGTAATTTTGAAACAAGTAGAGAATTTTTATTCACTGACTATCTGTGTTGACAACGCATAAAATTTTAGAAAATAGTGCGTTTTTTTTCAAAGGAGATCATTTTTTTGGGCGGCTAAGTACTGGCTGGGTACGAAGTGTCAAGTTTTTATTTGTAATTTTGAAACAAGTAGAGAATTTTTATTCACTGACTATCTGTGTTGACAACGCATAAAATTTTAGAAAATAGTGCGTTTTTTTTAATTTATTTATGGAGACTACAAACCAAGGTATGTACTTTAAAATGTTGATATATTTATGTCCATACTTGCATTGTTTCTTTTTCCGCAAGCTACAAAGTTTTAATATTAAATATACACATAATTTATTTTAATAACAAACTTTGATGAAGCTTTAAAAAAAACTCAAATATCTATTCGTAGTTTTTATGTTTTCTTATTTTCACTTTATTCTTAATATATATAAATCTCGTGTCACAATGTTTGTCCTCAATGGACTCCTAAACCACTTAACCGATTATAATAAAATTCGCACACCATGTGCAGTTCGATCCAACTTGAGAGATAGGATAGGGTAGGGTAGGGTAGTGTAGGGTAGGGTAGTGTAGGGTAGGGTAGGGTAGTGTAGTGTAGGGTAGTGTAGAGTAGTGTAAGGTAGGGTAGTGTAGTGTATGTAGGGTAGGGTAGGGTAGTGTAGGGTAGGGTAGTGTAGTGTAGTGTAGTGTAGGGTAGTGTAGGGTAGGGCAGGGCAGTGTAATGTAATGTAAGGCGGTACGAAGTTCGCCGGGACAGCTAGTTATACTATAAATTAAAACCTAGTTTAAGTGCGTCTGTATGCGACTTTAGGTTTTATGCCTTTTTCATATTGTAATTTTGTTTTAAATTGTTTGAAATTTTTGAAAATAGAATGCGATAAGAATTAAAAAATAGATCTGTGAACGTTTGCAAAAAAGTTTTTATGTAAAATCTACAAAGGCCGTACACGCAATTTTTTTATTTTACTTGCGGCCGGTTTAATTTGGAGTACGAGTTGTGAACACCTGAAGCGAGGCCGCACGCCCTAAGTACTTTTGCCTTTAGAGATAAAAATATGAGTATTTAAAAAAAAACATTTATTAATTTATGCGTTTTGACTCAGAATCATATAAATAAATTTAAAAACTCGATTCAGCTAAAAAACACTGAAGTTATGATTTTTTTCCACGTACTCCATATATTCGATGCACTGTGCGTCGTCTCAAAACTCGCGATAAACTCAAAAATACCGAACGAACTTTTATACGGTTTTCACCAATGAACGGAGTTATTCATGAGAAAGGTTTAGGTGTACGATCAAACCACGCGCGACGCTTGCAGTTCGCGCCCCGCGCACCTTCTAGTATGATATAAAAGAAAATTTATAAATGAAACGAAAATTATTGACGTCACATCGTTTTAGACAGATGTTAAAAAGTAAGTAACTCAATGACTTTCAGTAATCATATCAGTAACACAATCCCTTTAAAGATCTTCGCCACTTAATGTAATTTAGCTTAAAAGTGATATAAGTACATATGATGGCAAGGACACCACACTAAACACTTCGGCTGCCTTCCCAAGCCTCAACCTCTTGATAGTCAGCACTTGTTCTAGAAGATTCCTCCTCTCTTATTCTGGCAATGTAAGGTAGAAAACAAAATAAAGCTATTTACGTACTGTTGCAAATGTTTAACCGCCCACTTAACAGTGGTGTCTGTTGGAGGCGAAGGCATCATGCTGAAAGCTTCGGCTGCCTTCCCAAGCCTCAGTCTTTTGATGGTCAGCACTGGTTCCAGAAGATTAGTCCTCTGTAGCTCTGGCGCCATGTTCTGAGGCATCTTGTTGGCGCGGAACGAGGTGAAGAGGTGATAGCATACGCCGTTCTGGCATCGGCCCGCGCGGCCTCGTCTGAAATAAATAGCGTCTTCTTTTGAACAGTTAAAATAGAATAATTAATACTAATAATCAATAAACTATAGTCTCTCTTATCGTGTGGCACAATTAACCGTACTATCCAAGGGATAGACGGCGGTTGCCTGGTGTTGCACTTAGCATCACCCGCAGTCACGTGTAAAGCATTTAGATTTGCAACTACGGAAGTGTGCAACGCTACCATCGTACACATCTGGAATCAGATGTGCAGGTTCCTTCACCGTTAAAGCAATCGGTAAGTATATGTACGTAAGTTTCGAAAAACTCATTGGTACATAGGCCGTCCGGATTTGAACCCGAGACCTCTGGATAAGAAGACCGCGTCGTTACCGGTTGAGCCACCGACGCTTTTTATATAGACGCAATGTCAATAGACAGAACCCAGTGGCACAGTATAATAAAGAGTACTAGCGTACAGTATGGTCACTCCCTGCCTCCCGTTGAAAGTGCCGCCCACCCCCGCTCGTTAGCTCCCAGGTATCGGGAGTCTTATCTCACTCACACAAGCATGGCACGCGTTCACCTACACGAGCTTAGACTGTGTGCGTAGGAACGCGTTTGTTTCATACATTTGATCGCCAGTGACCGAGGTGTGCCAGTGGTCCAGTGGCGTTTCTGCCTGCTGGGGCGAGCGTCGTGCGTTCGATTCTCGTTCAGGGCATACTTTCACGTGACAAACAGGTTTTCTTGCTCTGTGTCTGGGTACAGTATTACGATATGGCTTACAGTACCGCAACGCCTTTGATATCGTACTAGCATACTATCCTGTAGTCAGCCTGCCAAACTCCCGCAGTTTGGCAGGCTGCACCCCGCCGCCCGCTGCCCCGCAAGAACCCTTCCGTTGCTCTGCGTAAAACATTCGTTGGGCTACTGTAAAGCCGCTATATTGTAATAGTGGTCTGGGTGTTTAGTATTTATAATTATAAGTATGTATATGTTTCATTTTCTAGTTACCATAGTAGAGGGAATCCTAGTTTGGAACCAGCAAGTGATCATGTGTGATTTGTCCCTGATTATCGATATTTTCTTTTCTTTTAGCTGCACAATGAAGATTTATCTGCCCTGTGAGCTGTTGTGAAATTTAGAGGTAAACATTAGCCGTATAAATATGAAAACCAGCGCTGTAGTTCTCCTGCGGCTTATGCTGAGATAAGTCCATTTTGACATGGTACTGCACATATTTTTAACCGACGTCAAAATAGGAGGAGGTTCTCAATTCGACTGTTTTTTTTTGTATGTTTGTTACGCGATATCTCCGCATATTGTGAATCGATTAAAAAAAATCTTTTTTATTCGAAAGAGTATACTTCCGAGGGGGTTCCATTGTCACCAAGTCAAGATCTGATGATGGGATCCCGGGGAAATCGAAGGCAACCTGTTCGCGCCTACAACAATTCTTGGAGCAATATTTACGTTCCTGTCTTAGCTTGTGCCTCGTAGTGACTATACTAACTATATGATTTTTTATCTGTATCTTTGTCACTTCACTTTCTGCTTGGAGCTGAATTAAACAACATCGAAATTGCAATAATCTTTTAAATCTACTGAAATCCCGTCAAATCCCTGTACATGGCCCTGGATCGAAGCCGGATAATAAGGAAATACGAGGACCAATTTCATATTTGTGGATATTTGTGGCAAATACCTAAACGGAGATTCAACGACAAATAATGGAAGTTATTGCACTATGGAGAAATGATTCGGTGTTAAATCAGTGATAGTTAACGCATATAATTGTTACCCATCACTCAATTAAGGTAGTATTTAGTGTTACACTGTGTTACTAAAGAGGTTAGTACTTTTCAATTAGCTAATTATTGTTTAATTGACCCAATTAACTTTTGCATTGTGAACTAATTTATTGTGTTATTTCATTGGGTTATTAGGTAATTACGTATTTTACACAATACAGTTAGCATAAAAGCTACATTTAATTAGCCTATTTGTATCCTAAAACCTTTAAATTGTTCACGTAATGTATATGTGCATAGGTTTTTTGCTGGTTAGGTAGGTACCTACTACCTATCAATTAGTTAGCTATTAGGTTACTTCTTACGTATTAAGTATTAGAGTGTAGGGTTTTTACATAAACAATTATAGTATATTTGTAAAGTTAATAGTGCGTAGTAGAAAGAAAATATAGTAACAAATACTTTTCACCTTTAGGTACCTAGTTATTAAAGTGATTTTTTTATAATAGTATAGGCGGTTGTTAGTCAGTTTTTATAGTGTTATTTAAAGTGTATTTGTATCGAATTCCAGGTTGACGATTCTCGACTCCCATAATGACGGATAAAAAGGAATCAGAGCTGATTAAAAAGCGGGGCAGCTATAAAGGTCGTTTGACTACCTTCATGAAGTATGTAAGAATGTTGGATATTTCTGATTTAACCGACGTCGGTGCCAGCGAGTTGCAGTTGCGCGTTTTACGAACAAAAACTCAGTAGACTTTTACTTGTATAAATCTGTATTCATTTACAATATCCAAGCACAAATATTGAAACTTCCGTCGACTGATCTCATCGTAGACTGAATACCAACCGCTCAGTCCGTGAGCAGCAAACCTTGAGAGAGGTAGGGGTGGGGAAGATCCCACTCTTGCCCCGAGCTGAGCTGATCACCAGCGCGTGACGGCCGACAATAGTGAGCAGTGTTGCCAATATAAAATTTGATTTTTCAACTTAAACAATAAATCACGACATTCGGCCATCCGCTTCAGTGCAACCCCCGGTGCACGCTCACAAAATAGTCAGTTGGTCTTCGTCAACAATTCTAACATTCATTGAAAGTCATATTTTAGAATGTCACAAATTCTTAGATTTCTTACAACAATTATGATTTGAAATTAAAATCACCGAATCTCACAAATTCTCATATTAAACAGTTTTGATTGGGGTAAATATATCTATTAAACTTTAGCTCATATGAGAACCGACACTTACATTTTTTTTATTTACAATAATTAAATCACGACATTCGGTTACGACACAAAATTAGATTTATAAAAATTTATACCTCCACAATCTACATTGTCTTTGTTATTCCACGGGCCTTCAGGAACTAATTTTTTTTTACAAGTCTTCCAGTTCTTCACAATTTAAGGCTATCTCAGATTAATTTTCTATAGTGTCATTGAAATACAATCTAAGACTGCTTCTTGAGATATCATAATCTATTAATCAAAGTAAGTTTGTCATAGACATATTCTGACCAATAATTAAAGCTGATGTAAAAAGAATTTCTGAATTTAAAACAACAGTTAGAAGATTGAAGAATTAAAAAAATAGTATAAGCCACGACACGATACCAGTATACTTAATAAATATAAGTAAAAATATATAGAGCGGAACGTTTAGTTTATTTCCAAAACTTATGTATTGATAAGATGTTTTCCCGGACGATTTAGAAATAGGCCATATTAATCCTAATTGGGTCTTTGACTGCATCAAAAATAAATTATGAGATAAAATATATCTAAGTAGCTGTCTTTCTGTAATTTCAGAAAAACTTGTTCATTCTTTTTACAACATTTTCTATTACTTATTTATAACAATCACATAAATAGTACGTCAATGGTAATGAAAAATTATGACGACATAGCTTAACATTTCAAACATTTTTAGAAATAGTCTCATTTTTGACAGTTGATAAAAAGGAAGTCGGATGACTAGTAAGAAGCAGCTGCCGGAATCCGGTATTGTTAAACTAATACAAACTATTATTTAAACATTTCTTTTTTATCACTGGGTATTTTTTTTATAATCTTTCGAATAAAAATGATGACGTCACCGGCCTAAATACTATGAGAAAAACCGTCACAGTACTAACGACGATTATGGAATGAATTCTGTTAATTTGTGGTATTAAATTACTTTTTACAGTATAGCATCGTCATGTCACCAAAGAGTTTTTTCTTTTATTTACACGCTTCATAAAAAACGGAACAATGCCAATTGTATTTTGTGTGATCTTACTGCTTTTAATAAACGTATTTTTTTTTGCTATTTATAAAAAAGGATCAAAAACAACTAAAGACCAATAGCAAAGTATTAGTACTAACGCCAATAGCGTTGTTGCCAAATTTCTCTAAATTACTTGAGAAACTCATATATAACTAATGTGATTTCTCAACTTGTAAAACATATTAAATTCTAATAATTAAACTAGTTACAAAATTGTCAAGGCCTTAACTAATGTCTAATTGTCATGAGTTAAAACAAACAAAAGCTTAGTTTCAGCTATACTTTTTTTTATAGTGACCGCGGGTGATTTTTAGTGCAACACCTGGCAACCGGCTTCTATCATAATCATAATCATTTATTGATAAACAATGTTTACACATCAATTTCGATTTAACCAATTACATTAAAATACAAAATAAAAATATTAAAATACTAGATGTTAACATTAAATTAAAATACTGGATTGTAAAAACAGTCAGTCAATACAAAATAATAATAATATGTCATCATAAAATAAAAATTACCAAAAGATGATGTTATTTTAAATTTAGGAATTGATTCAAACTGTAAAACGTGTGCTCGAGAAGCCAACGCTTTAACTTTGCTTTAAAGCTTGCCAGTGTGGGAGCTTCAGTGACATGAGTCGGCAGCTTGTTGTAGACTGATGGCCCCAACACATGAGTCGTCTTACCGAACTTAGCGAGTCTATCCCTTGGATAGTACGGCCAATAGTACCACACGATAAGAGATAGAGAAAGCGATAAAATAGAACAGACCTAGATGGATATGGAAAACAAAAAAAATAATGTATTAAACTCTTAGATTTGTTCAAAGCTTTCGAGGGTGTATTATGTAAATCATTGTTCAATCAATTTATAACTATATGCACACGTGGAATGTGATGTTTAAAAGTTAACAAAATGAAAGTTATCGATTTTACTAAATTACTGTGACTTATGTGGACCTCGCGTAAATTAAATCTTTTTTTGTTATGTTTACCCTCTGTTGACTAACATACAGTATAATATTTTGGGAAAATTCTGTAAACATCCAATCTATATTAGTGCTACAAAAGCAAGGTTTTCGAATTAACTTTAATAATTAAGCTGAAACACTGAGGACTATATTACTTACTGAACAAAAAATATTATTGTTGAAGTCACAAACTATACAGAGGTAAGAGTGTATTTACATACTAGAAATTTGAATATTTTTAAGAAATAATAGTTAATATTTTAGGAAAACAAACTAAATTATGAGGAATTTACGTTCTAAATATAAATAATATTTATGTTCTGTGAAAGTGACTTCTTACATCTATTATTTAAATAAAATTAAGTGCTGTCCCTCGGTAAACGCATCACCCGAAAACAGCTGAACTGATTTGGCAAACTTCTTTCGAACATTTGCAACAGTTCAATCAAGGCTCCTATCCAGCATAATATACTTTGAAACAAATTTTTCATTTGAGGAGAAGGGGACAAAATTCACAATACTTCGTCGTAGGCAGAAACTCCACTGCCAATTTCTTTACTGACGTCCGAAAATCAATGAGGTGTTGACGTGGCTGATGTACTGTGCCCGGCCTCTTCAACCATCCAAAAAGTCGTCGGAGAATCTGAGAGCTTTGACGGTATCTAGATATTTTGTCGTAACGTTGGTGACGGCGGTGGAGGCCTCCGCCGCCTCCGCTGTTGAGTTCGCCCTTGCTTATCAAGATCCTCCATTACCTCGGAGAGATTAAAAGAAGCATTAGACGCTTGTTAAATTATTATACAAGTAAGAAATGTGGCAATTGCAGGTATGTTGCCATTTCTGCCGAGGCATAATATAGGTATGGTGCTTCTCTCAAACAAACAAACAAATAAATTAGAATAATAATAAGAAACTGAAAAACCGCAATTACCTCAGAAAACAGTTAAAGATATCGGAAATCTGCCTGCATTTTTCATTCATTCATTTATTCATTTATTCAGTTGCTTTCATGTACATGCATAAAGTTCTTATATCTAAGGGTAGTAGGGTACATGAGCCCTGTTAGGGCATTGCAAGATAAAATTAAATAAAATGAATTTTAAGGAAAACAAAGACCAGCCTATATTGGACGTTGTCTGTAAACTAAGCAGTAATAGTGTACGTTTGACAACGTAATTCAGATTCCGATTCAATTAACCAGGATATAATGGGTTTCGCTTTGCGTATTTTCTTATATTTCTCAATAACGACGGTATTTTCACGTATGCTCTAAAATAATCATTTAAAACCAGGGGTTACTAGAATCATGATTGTTAATCTGTTCGTTTTGGACACGCTTGGCCTTGAGTTTTGAAATACTAAGCCTTTAAAACAAATCCGTAGGCGTACCGAGTTAGAAGTGACATATCTAGCCAGTTGATGCATATCCTACAGAGGCTCACTTGGCCCGAAATTCATAGACACACTTGGCCCACAGTGACATACTTAGCCACTAGTTGCTATATAGGCACACTTGGCCCAAGGTGGCATACTTAGCCACATATCTACTTAGGCACACTTGGCCTAAAGTGACACATCTAGCCACTTGATAGGTACCTACATATCTTATATAGGCGCACTTGGCCCACCACGTACGACGTGGGTACGTCACGACTAGGTAGTAATACCCTAGCTTCGATAAATAAATAAACATAATAAATTGATAACAGCAGTAATAAAATCGCAAGTATATTATAGTACATAAAATATTAAGTCTTTCAATAATACAGTGTTGGCTGGAACAGATCCCCTTTTCGGATAAGTCTGCTTTCGTACAAATTTATATTTTGTTGTTCTTGTATTGTAATAAGAGTTTACAACCAAACAAACAAGTCTGACATACCTTCCGAGTATAATTTAATAAAATAATAATAAGTAATAGTAATGATTATTTACAATCTTTTTTTTATATTGCAGTGTGGTATTGGAATTAAACTTTCCGACCAGAATAACATTCTAAAAGAGTTTCGTCAATGATATACTCGTAGTCCACAAATGACGGTTTATTAAACCAACGGGTTATATCTTTCCTTTTTAACCAATGCAAAATAATTTCGAAGAACAGTGATGTTTGTTAATTATTTTTTTGACATCGTTTTATCAAAACAGTTTTAACCTATCCTAAGAAATAGCTAGTTGTAAAGAAATACAATTTATTTTTGGTGTCCACGTTGACGAGCAAATATCACTTCACTTCCCACTTCCAATCTGTCGTGAGGCAAATCATTGTTTTCTCCGATACAGGTATTTACAATAGTTTCAAGAATTTTAAGAGACTGACTTTCCACTTCTAAGGTATATTTTGAGCCCATTAATTTTATTAGGTATCTTACTATTCTTATTTATACCACAGATTACTAAATAGTTACTTTTTATACTTCATTTTATTATCTTTCGACTGGTCCTGTCACAAGATGAAACTTATTAAAAATGAAACTAAAACGCGATAATTGTATAACAGGATTATTGCACATTACTTAATTCCAACTTCCAGCTATAAATAAAATAGGAACTGCCCACCTTTGACGAAGTCTTGGGTTTGGCATACATAGCCTTATACATGGGCACATTTGGCCCGTCTCAGTGACATACCTAGTCACTGTGACATCAACTAGACTGTATCTATGGGCTGCTTAGTTATATGAGGACTCACCTGGTCCGATATGTACACGTATGACACACCTGGTCAATATGAGGACTTACTAGGTCCAATATGTATGACACACCTGCTCATTGAACTCGTCTATGCCATGCCTAGTTATAAATAAACTAACTTTGAAAATAACCATCATTTTAATGTCACAATGTCTTAATTATTTGTCATACCCTCAGTTTAAAATTTCAAACAATGTGCTTTTCTCAAATTAACAGCAATGCAAGATGCTATTGAAGAACAGTGGCCCTTACAATAACATTTACATCGTTTTCCAGAGTACAGTTGTCAAAGAGTAGCCTTGCGCAACGATAGTCCGGCAAGTAGCAATTTTAAATAAGTAGGTTATTAGCCGCCATTCGAAGTTTGTGCAAGATATTATTGAAGAACAATGGTCCTTGCAATGATATTTACACAAACCTACCAGAACAACGTAGTCAATAGAGTAGCCATGATCAACGCTGATCCGATTATGACGAACAATTACCCGTTTCTATGTTTAAATTCGAATAACTAAAATAAATTTATGCAATATATCATCGTAAGACAATGGTCGTTACGATCAAAATTACAAAAACTTACCGGAAAAACGTTACCAAAGAGTAGCCTTGGCCAACGCTAATCCGATATTCGTAGTTATTCAAAACGTAACACTAAAGATTTTATGATTTTAAGGCAGAAGGTATGACAAAATAACTACTTAATAAAACACGTGCACTCATATCTTTTGTACAGTTTGAAAAGTTACATACCTTTATGGGCTGAGGGTAGTGTCCCGCTTCTGAGTTTTTACGAACAAAAACTCAGTAGACTTTTACTTGTATAAATCTGTATTCATTTACAATATCCAAGCACAAATATTGAAACTTCCGTCGAATGATCTCATCGTAGACTGAATACCAACCGCTCAGTCCGTGAGCAGCAAACCTTGAGAGAGGTAGGGGTGGGGAAGATCCCACTCTTGCCCCGAGCTGAGCTGATCACCAGCGCGTGACGGCCGACAATAGTGAGCAGTGTTGCCAATATAAAATTTGATTTTTCAACTTAAACAATAAATCACGACACGCGTAAGTAAGTTAGAATCGATGTACGACGAGTTCAACGAGGTGCAATTACAGTTAGAGTGCTTATCTGATGAAATAGAATCACCATTGGAAGAACGCGTAATGTTCGAAACTCAGTACTTTAAATCTCTTTCCGAGGCAAAAAACATTTTAAAGAAATATGAGGAAAGTGATATCGATTTTCAAAGGTCAGAAAAACGTTCCCATAGTAATTCTAAGTTTGTTAAACTGCCCACTATTCAGTTGCCAAAATTTAGTGGTTCATACGAAAACTGGTTGGAATTTCATGACACTTTTAGAAGTCTAATTCACTGTAATGACGACATGGACGAAATAAATAAATTTCATTATTTGCGAGCGTCGCTGGAGGGGTCTGCTGCTGTGGTAATACAGTCTATTGAGTTTTCGGCGAGTAATTATGAAGTAGCATGGAAATTATTGTGTGATCGCTTTGATAACAAACGTCTTTTGATACAGAATCACGTTTCAGCCTTGTTCAATATTGAGCCAATCGCAAAGGAATCTTCGACTGTATTAAAAAGTGTCATTGATCAAATAAATAAAAATCTCAGAGCTTTGGAATCGTTGGGTGAGCCTATTAAACAATGGGACACCTTGCTGATATACATTTTCACACATAAACTAGATCAAAAAACTTACCGTGAGTGGGAGGAGCTTAAAGGTCGTTTGGAGAAAGGGACAACTATAACGTTAAGTACCTTTCTTGATTTTATGCGAAACCGAGCTGACCTGATTGAAACCTTGGAGTTATCACGTGTTCAAGCTCCCTCCACAACCAAGTTTACTCCCAAACTCAAAACTATGGTATCAATACCAAGTACTAGCAGTACTAACAATAATAAAAATAATGCACAGTCGTATCCAAAAGGCTGTCCAAAATGCAATAATGATCATAGCTTAAATAACTGTCCTCAGTTCTTAGCGTTAAGTAACAACGCGCGCTTAGAATTGTTACCTACTTTCAAGGTTTGTTATAACTGTTTTAAAGGTGGTCATTTTGCTAACCATTGCAAAAAGCCTGGATGCAAGATTTGTAAGCGCAGGCATAATACACTCGTTCATATAGAGTTTGATGTCCAAAAAAAGGAGGGTATGAATAGCTATAGTAAAAGTGGCAATTCTGAGTCCGTAGGTAGATCGCAACAGTCATTGTCAGAGCAGTCACTTGCTACGGCCTCGCCCGCGCCCTGCGCGCCCTCTAGTGGCAAGGCCAGCAGCACCAATGTAGCCTTATCTGCAAACGTAGCACCTAGTAGCGTGCGACAACATGATGTACTCTTGTCCACCGCGTTAATTAAGTTGTATGATAATGAGAATCGCGAGCATATCGCTCGTGCTGTGCTCGACAGCGGCAGCACTTCATGTCTTATGACCGAGAATATGTATAAACGGTTACGTCTGCCGTATGAGAGCGTAGATAGATCTATTCTAGGCATAAATAACGTGTCTTCGCACGTAGGTAAAATGTGTCGAGTATCAATGAAGTCATTGAATGATAATTTCACAACTCGTCTTCAGTGTTTCATTTTACCATCAATAACAAATAAAGTGCCCTGTGATGATATAGATTTATCAAACTTAAACATTCCAACAAATATTTGTTTGGCTGACCCTAATTTTCACCATCCTAGGGATGTGGATATGATATTAGGTGCTGATGTATTTTGGGACTTATTAGGGTCTCAAAAAATTAAATTAGGTGATGGAAAACCGACATTATTTGAAACTAGGCTCGGATGGTTAGTTTCAGGTCCAATTAACGGCGATCAAATGTCAGTGTCACGTGAATTAAAATGTAATTTTATAAATATGAGTACCTGTGATCGTAATAAAGTTTCAGATGATGACATTCAAAACCAGCTAACGCGTTTTTGGCAGCTTGAAGAAGTCAGCTCGCAGTCATCTCATTATTTTCCTGAGGAGAAACTTTGTGAGGATCATTTTATGAAAAATACAACTCGTCTTGATGATGGTCGTTTCTGCGTACGCATACCTTTGAAACAAAGTTCAGACGTGTTAGGAAATTCCTATGAACGAGCGAAACAGTGTTTCTTGTCTTTAGAGCGTAGGCTGAAAAATAAACCTGATTTCAGCAAGATGTATCATGAGTTTATGTCTGATTATCAGTCTTTGGGTCACATGTCTGAAATCGAACCTGTGGAAACGGAGCGTAAGCCGTATTTTATACCACACCATGGTGTCCTGCGGGAGAGCAGCACGACAACTAAACTGCGAGTAGTTTTTAATGCTAGCCAAGCGACTACTTCGGGTGTTTCGTTTAATAATATACAAATGGTAGGTCCGACGGTTCAAGATGACCTTTTGTCTATACTTCTGCGGTTCAGGCAACATAAATACATTCTGTCCGCTGATGTAGAAAAAATGTATAGACAAATAGTCGTACATCCCGATGATAGGCATTTAACACAGATTATTTGGCGTAATGACGCATCTGAACCCATGAAACTGTTTCAGCTTAACACCGTTACCTACGGTACAGCTAGCGCTCCTTATTTAGCAACGAGGTGTTTAAAACAAGTAGGCCTCGATTACAAAGACAAAAAAATCGCAGAAATCATCATGCACGACTTTTATGTTGATGATTTGCTGACTGGAGGGGATGATTTGAGCGAAGTAAAATCCATTCGCAAGGACGTTACAGCAGCTCTTGCTTCAGCTTGTATGCCGTTGAGGAAATGGAGGTCAAACGAACCTCAACTGGTATCTGAGTCACCCTCAGCATCTCTAGATTTGAATATCGGAAGTAATGAGCCCAGCAAGTTATTAGGTCTTGGCTGGCATGCAGATTCTGATGAACTCTGTTTTCCGATAGGCAAATTAATACCTAAAGGAAATACAAAGCGTGATATGTTATCCGCTATTTCTCAAATATTTGACCCTTTAGGTTTACTAGCCCCTTGTATTATTAATATGAAAATATTGCTACAGAAACTTTGGCTAGCAAAGCTGTCATGGGATGAACAGCTGACACCAGAAATCAGCAAACGCTGGGCTGATGTAATTAGTAGCCTGCCATTGTTAAATGAATTGAAGATCCCACGCATTATAGTTTGCAACAATTACAAGGTGTTAGAATTACACATCTTTACGGACGCATCTGAATGTGCGTATGGAGCCTGCGTGTATGTCCGCAGCATAAACGACAGTGGCGAGGTGTTAGTTCGTCTACTACTGGGAAAAAGTCGAGTCGCTCCAATCAAACCAACTACCATACCCAGGCTTGAATTATGTGGAGCCTTAGCCGGGGCCCGGCTTTATGAGAAAGTTGTAAAATCACTTCGAGTTGTGGTTAAGCGAGTTTTCTTTTGGACCGACTCGACTATAGTGCTGGGATGGCTGAAAATGATGCCTTGCAGACTTCAGCCATTTGTTCGTAATCGTGCTGCTGAAATACTGGAGAAGACTAATAACTGTATCTGGAGGCATGTACCGACGGATCAAAACCCCGCAGATCTTATATCCCGTGGTGTAGAAGTCAGTTCGATGCCATCCCTTGAGCTGTGGTGGTGCGGTCCCAAGTACCTAAATTATGACGATTCACAATGGCCTTCCCCGCCGAAGGTCATTGAAAGTACATTGCCGGAAACTCGTTTTGAGGTGGCTTTGAATGTCGTTCAGAAAGATAGTGACACCAACAGTCTGATCGATTTGGATCGGTTCTCTAACTACACAAGATTAATTCGTACCGCAGCTTACGTAATGCGTTTTGTAAATGCATGTAAAAAACAGCGTCCAGTGACTAAATTCTTAAGTGAGAATGAATTACGCCAAGCTATAAATTTAATAATATTAAAGTGTCAAAACGAATCTTTCCCTGAGTATAAATTGCTCAAAAACAACCAGGAGTTGCCAAAAAAGAGTCCATTGATAAAATATAATGTGTTCCTGGATAATAACAGTATCATGCGTGTAGGAGGACGTCTTGAAAATTCGAATTATCCATATGAGAAAAAACACCCCATATTATTACAGTCCACTAATAAATTCACTAAGCTATTGTTTGATCATGAACATAAAAAACTGATGCACGCAGGACCACAATCATTGTTGGCTTCTATTCGAGAAGCGTACTGGCCAATAGGAGGAAGAAACTTGGCAAGGGCTTGCTATCATCGATGTGTACTATGTGCTCGTTTAAAAGGTAAAATTATCAATCCTATCATGGGAAACTTACCTCAGCAGCGGCTCCAACCGGGTGGCTATCCTTTTCAAAGTGTAGGGGTCGATTACGCCGGTCCAATTATGAGTGCTAGTCGTCAAGGTCGAGGATGTAGGCTTGTAAAGGTGTACATCTGTATATTCGTGTGCTTTACTGTTAAGGCTATTCACCTAGAGTTAGTGGGTGATTTAACAAGCAATAGTTATTTACTGGCCCTACGTCGGTTTATCTCTCGAAGAGGTAAGCCTACCGATATGTACTCAGATAATGGTACCTCGTTTGTTGGTGCGTACAATGAGCTTTCTGACTTCCTGAAGCGCAACTGCGATTCGCTGTCTGAGACGCTAGCTAATGAAGGGATTTCCTTCCATTTTATTCCTGCTTATTCACCTCATTTCGGTGGTCTCTGGGAGGCGGGAGTCAAGTCGACCAAATACCATTTACAAAGAGTGATGGGAAATTGTAATTTAAGCTACGAACATCTTTACGCCGCGCTTGTGCAAATAGAATGTATTTTAAACTCACGCCCACTGACTCCATTATCATCAAATCCAGAAGATTTATTGCCACTGACACCCGGTCATTTCCTTATCGGGAGATCATTTCAATCACTACCAGAGAGGGACTACCAGGATCATTCTGTGAACTCCTTGACCCGCTACCAACGAATTGAACAACTGCGTCAACATTTTTGGACTCGTTGGAGCAAAGAATATGTCGCGGAGCTTCAGCAAAGAACAAAATGGCGTTCTTGCAAGGATGTCTTAAAATTGAATTCCCTTGTTCTCGTGAAAGAAGAGAATCTTCCCCCACTTAAGTGGAAACTGGGCCGCGTTGTTGCTGTGCATCCAGGACCCGACAAAGTAGTTCGTGTGGCGGACATCAAAACTTCCACTGGAATTATTCGGAGGGCTTTTAGCAAGATTTGTCCACTGCCATTGCCGGAGTCTTCTGGTTGAAAGCTTGGAGCTTTCAACGCCGGGGGGCATGTTCGCGCCTACAACAATTCTTGGAGCAATATTTACGTTCCTGTCTTAGCTTGTGCCTCGTAGTGACTATACTAACTATATGATTTTTTATCTGTATCTTTGTCACTTCACTTTCTGCTTGGAGCTGAATTAAACAACATCGAAATTGCAATAATCTTTTAAATCTACTGAAATCCCGTCAAATCCCTGTACACAACCCTAAAATTTTACAGGCACGTATTATGTGTTTCACTGATTTCTAAAGCTATTAAAGTATTTGTGTCTGGTAGTCATTTTATTCATCTCAAGTTGATGAGCTGATGAAGGAAGGTACAATTGCTTAACGGTTAGGAGTTGGAGGATAGTTCTTTAAATATTATACGTAGATAGATACGTAGGTACGCACAGACCGATAGTTGTATTCTTTCAGGTTATTCAGATGAGCTGATGATGAAGATTTAACTCCTTAACTTTCATGCTGCTGAGATGATGATGGAAGCCACAGGACTCTGTATCTGGTAGTGAAATACATGCATTATGATTTGATGATTCCTATTGGCGAGTAGGTAATTGGGTTTAACGTTGTTAGATAGATAGCATGATCACTAAAAATAAATGTTTAAAACACTTTAGTTTCACGTTTTTAAACCGACTTCGAAATGAAATTCACTCTAAAGTATAACACTTACCTAAATACACGACATTAACCATCATCATCATTACAGCTCATATACGTCCCCACCGAGGGGCTCGAGCCTACCCTGAATCAGGGCGATTAGGCCTTAGTCGACCACGCGGGCCCAGTGCGGGTTGGTCGACTTCACACACAACCTTCGAGTTTCTTCGCAGGCGTGTACAGGTTTCCTCACGATGTTTTTCCTTCACCGTTAAAGCAATCGGTAAGTATGTACGTAAGTTTTTTTTGAAAAACTCATTGGTACATTGGCCGTCCAGATTTGAACCCGGTACCTCTGGTTAGATGGACCGAGTCGTTACCGGTTGAGCCACCGACGCTTTTTTAGCCACCAGACATTAACCAACAATAACGAAATCAAAGGTGGGTACGAATGAAATTAGGGGCTAAAATATTTTTTTTAGGTTAGTATCAGCTCACAGTTACTTACTTACCAAATGTTTTAGATTCGATAGTTTGATGACACCAACCTCAAAAAAGATTTTAAGCCCCTTATTTAATTCGTACCCACCTTTGATTTCGTTATTATTGGTTAATGTCGTGTATGTAGATAAGTGTAATAATATTATTTCATACTTTTGAGTGAACTTCATTTTGAAGTCAGTTTTTAGTTTTTTTATGTTAGTTTTATTTGTTGTTTTGGTGGGTTTTTTCATCTAGTTTAGTTGGTGTGTTTATGTCAAGAAAATCTGTATATTGTCTAAAATCATGGGTACCAATATCCAATCGATGGCGATTTGATAAATTATCGAACCATGAAAGAGCAATTTGTTGCTTTGTTGAAATTAAGTCACTTTTACGTACTTATAGTCCTAGAGGCTACGCCAAAAACAGCTGCAAATGGTGTTAAAAGCATGAAAATTGGAACAATTGATTTTTAGGCCATATGAATAAATTTGACCCGTAGCATTAAAAAAAGGAGAAGTTGTGATGTAATGTTTTTTTGTATCAATACAATTGTTCTGAAACCTATCGTATGTACTATCAAATGAAAGGACTTTTTGAGCCGATTCTAAAAATATATCATACCAAGTTTGGGCTCCTCCAGATACGATATGGTTGAATCATTTTTGGTAAAATATACCACAAATGATACGTAATATCCTCATATCTAACTCCAAGAAAGAAACTTAAAAATTTTTAACATTTTTGCTATTTACTGAATTTCTTATTATAATATAAAGTTATTACATAAATAATATTTTTTCCTTGCTGTGTTTCTAGTGTTAATGTTTCTTTTAAGTAAAATTTGCTATATTCAACATTTAGGGTACTTTCTCTCCCTTTCCTTCATTCCACCCTGTAAATGTCGCAGGCATACTGTATGATTCGTCATTTTACAAATGGTCACGCAAATTATAAAATTGCGAGGGGGGGGGGGGAGTTAAATCAATGAACCTAACGTCGCTCGCTTCGCTCGCTCATTTACAATCTGCCGTACAGCATTTTTACAATCATTTGCCTGGCCGTATATGTATGGACAAATTATTTCAATTTGCATGGCTCGGCATTTTACAATCTGCGTTCTGTGTACTTTGCCTCACCGTTTATATACTGACGAATTATTACAATTTGCCTGACCATTTGTAAAATGAATAATCATAAATTCGCTTGCTCATTTGACAATCGGCGTACATCATTTTACATGTTGCCTGACCATTTGTAAAATGATTAACCATACAATTTGCCTGTCACATTATTCAAGAAAAATTAGAGCAAGGTACCTACAAACTCTGATTATTAGTGAATTTTTCATTAAGTCACACCTCTTTTCTTTGCTACTAGGTAGCATACTTTTTAATGTTGATTTCTGTATGCTAGAGGCTACGCGATAAAGTATGCACAACATGGCTGTAAATTTTTTTTGCTGTTAGCTTTTTTTTAATTGTAAACAACCCACAAATGTCACTGCTGGGTCTCGTCATCTCATCTCAAACTGGGGAAGGTTTGGCCACACTTCACACACGGGGGCCAGGTCCGGGGTGGTACAGGTCGTAGGGCTAGAGGCGAAACCCGACTGTCAGACGTCTTGTTCTGACGTGAGGTTCTGACACGGCTTAGCGACTGCCATTTAGTGATAGCAACCGGCACCAACGCCCTAACGTGCCTTGCGAAGACTGTAAATGTTCGGGAAAATGCCACAAACAATCAAACCTATCCAGGTAAAATGACCGTGCTTCAGGTCAGTTTGCGTGATCGACCAGACCACGCAGTCGAGTCGCACTGAGCTACAGCCGCTTCTTTTCTTTAATCCTTACTAATATTATATATGTGAAAATGTGTTTGTGTGTTACTTTTTCACACTTCAACACTTCGACGATAAAATTTGGCATGCAGGTAGCCTGTGTCACTGGGAAGGACAAAGGCTTAGGCTACTTTTTATGCCGTCAAAATAGCATATTCCGATTCAATTTCTGTGGAAACTGAAAAATACTCTTTTTTGGTTACTTTATTTAATCATCATCATATCAGCCACAAATCGTCCACTGCTGGACAAAGGCCTCCCCCAAGGATTTCCACGACGACCGGTCCTGCGCTGCCCGCATCCATCGGCTTCCCGCGACCTTCACCAGGTCATCGGTCCACCGCGTGGGAGGCCTGCCTACGCTACGTTTTCCGGTGCGCGGTCGCCACTCGAGAACTTTACTGCCCCATCGGCCATCTGTTCTACGAGCTATGTGCCCTGCCCACTGCCACTTCAGTTTAGCGATTCTGTGAGCTATGTCGGTTACTTTAGTTCTCCTGCGGATCTCCTCGTTTCTGATTCGATCACGCAGAGAAACTCCGAGCATAGCACGCTCCATTGCCCTTTGGGTGACCTTGAGCCTTCTTATGAGGCCCATAGTAAGCGACCATGTCTCAGTTCCGTAAGTCATCACTGGCAACACACACTGGTCAAAGACCTTAGTCTTGAGACACTGTGGTATTTGGGACGTGAAGACATTGCGAAGCTTCCCGAACGCTGCCCAGCCGAGTTGGATTCGTCGATTGATCTCTTTCTTGAAGTTGGACCTACCTAACTGGACTGTTTGTCCCAGGTATACATATTCGTCAACAACTTCCAGTGTAGAGTCTCCAACCTTTAGAGGAGTGGGTGCGACACGGACATTTAACATTATTTTCGTCTTGTCCATGTTCATTTTAAGACCCACTTGTTGAGAGACCTTACTGAGGCCATCGAGCATTGTGCTTAGGTCTTCCATAGTCTCAGCCATGACCACGATATCATCAGCGAATCGGAGGTGGGATATGTACTCGCCGTTGATATTGATGCCGAGTCCACCCCAGTCCAGAAGCTTAAAAACATCTTCCAGGGCGGCGGTGAACAGTTTCGGAGATATAACGTCTCCCTGTCTCACCCCTCGCTGCAACTGGATAGGTTTCGAGTTCTGGTCTTGGAGGCGAACCGACATGGTGGCGTTTTCATACAGACACTTCAACACCTCGATGTATCGATGGTCAATTTGGCACCGCTGGAGAGACTGTAGCACAGCCCAGGTTTCGACTGAATCAAAGGCCTTCTCATAGTCCACAAACGCCAAGCATAGTGGCTGATTGTACTCTTCGGTCTTCTGTATAATCTGCCGCAGCGTATGTATGTGGTCTATGGTACTAAAGCCTTTTCGGAAACCGGCTTGTTCGGGAGGCTGGAAGTCGTCAAACCTGCGTGCGAGACGATTCGTAATGACTCTCGAAAACAGCTTGTAGACATGGCTCAGAAGTGAGATGGGTCTGTAGTTCTTCAGCAGGGTGTTGTCGCCCTTTTTGAAGAAAAGCACGACCACACTTCTGTGCCATGCCTTAGGCGTTTGTCCCTCGAGTATAACGGAATTAAATAACTTCTGAAGAGCTTTTAGTACCGGTGATCCACCTGCTTTCAGAAGTTCAGCCGTAATTCCATCATCACCCGGTGCCTTGTTGTTCTTGAGCTGTTTGAGAGCCATTCTAATCTCGTACAGGCTGACGTCCGAGATATCTTCGGTATAGTGTCGGGTTAGTCTGGCTCTTGGGTCTTCAGCCAGATCACTGACAGGCAAACGTGTGGTCGTGTACAATTGTCCATAGAACTTCTCAACTTCTTCCAGCAACTCAGTCTTAGACGATATGGTTCTGCCGTCCTCAGTCTTCAGCTTGGTCAGTTGGCTTTGTCCAACAGACAGATCTCTCGCGAACACTTTTGAGCCTTTATTGTGCTCAATCGCCTCTTTAATACAATTTGTATTATATTGGCGTAAATCGCGAGTTAGGGACTTAGAGATCTGCCTGTTTAGTTGCCGATACTGAGTAGCGTCTTCAGAGGACTGCAAAACCAGTCTGCGTCTTTGTTCCATGAGGTTGCTGGTGAAGTCGGAGATTTTTTTGGTTCTGTTTGAACGGCGAGTTTTAAAAAACTTAGACCCGACCGTTTGAACAATTTCCACGAACCTGTCATTATAATCGTCCACATTCTCGCAGTCTTCTAGGCATTCGAAACGATTGTGCAGCTCGAGCTGAAAGCTCTCGGGGTTTTGGAGCTGGATGGGCGCTGGTCGGAGCGTAGACTTCATCAGTCGACATCTTTCTAGCTTGGTCTTTAGATTCAATGTGCCTCTGACCATCCGGTGATCACTTCCTGTTTTGACTGAATTGATCACGGAGACATCATTGAATATTTGCCTCCTTGTCGACAAGATGAAGTCTATCTCGTTTTTTGTTACGCCATTGGGATGCAACCATGTCCACTTCCGCTGTTTTGACTTTTTAAAGAAGGAGTTCATCATAAAGAGGCTCTCCTTCTCCATAAAGTCGGCCAGCATCTGGCCACGTGCATTTCTTACTCCATATCCAAATTGCCCCACTCTCAGCTCACCATCGCTTCGTTTTCCCAGTTTCGCGTTAAAGTCCCCCATAACAACGGTATAATGGGTCCTGGTGCTATGTAAGGCTGTAGAGATGTCCTCGTACATACTCTCTACCTCGTCGTCGGAGTGTTCCGTAGTCGGCGCGTATACCTGTATGACCTTCATCGAATACCGTTTGGTGATTCTGAGTATAAGGTATGCTACCCTTGTCGAAACGCTCACGATTTGGACCACATTGTTAATGAGGGACTTGTGGACGAGAAACCCGACACCACCCTGGGACTGTTGGTCGCCCTCCCGGAAATAGAGCAGGTTTCCGGATTTAAGGATCATGGTGTCCTCTCCCTCTCTTCGGACTTCACATAAACCTACGATATCCCACCGTAACCTGCTCAATACTTCTTCGAGTTCTGCAAGTTTCTCGTCAGTCCGCAGTGTGCGCGTGTTGTAGGTTGCCAGGGCCAAAGGTCGTTGGGTTTGGTAGCCTGGCATCTGCCGGGGATTCTTCGCACCCCCTACCCCGCCGTTACCATGACTGCTACCGGAGCCAGGAATAGCGGAGCTGCCGGGGACTAGGGGCCGTTTTCTAGGTGTGAGATTCATTGGGGGGTTTTGCCGTAATCGCCACGCTTGGCAGGCGGGTTGGCGATCGCAGTTTGATTGCAGGTGTGTTGCAATGCACGGAAAGACGCTGCTGCCCATCCTCCGGTTTTAAGTCCCTTAGTCGCCTCTTACGACACCCATTGGAAGAGATGGGATGGTCCTATTCTTAGCCGGGAACCATACGGAACTTTATTTAATATCGCAATGTAAAAATGGATTGTTGTGATCTTTTGCACAGAGATGGTTGAGGGGGATAGGAAATGACATAATTTACGAATAAGCATATCCTGACATAGATCCCTAGGGATCTGGGGAAAAAAATTATCCACGCTCGCGCACGTCGACGTCGCAACGAAACGACGGATTGAAGTGATTTTTTGTATAGAATTGTGTTGAGGGGGTGGGAAGTGACATAGAATGCTAATCAGAATAGCACGACATAGTTCCTGAGGGATCAGGAGAAAACTCATAGCCACGCTCGCGAGCCGTCAAAGACAGTGAGAAAAACCAAAGTCCACGCGGGCGAAGCCGCGGGCAAAAGCTAGTAAACAAATAAATGCTGAACTAACCTTTGACGCAAATTGGCCTGTGAGATCCATTCATTTTTGAGGGTAGTTACGTTGTCCTCTATGCTCAGTCCGCTTATCTTCACCCTCCCACAGTCCACCACGTACACAATATCTTCAATAGTTATCGAGGTCTCCGCTATATTTGTCGCCACTATGATCTTCCGTATATAAGGCGGGGGTCTTTCAAATATCAAGTGCTGCTCCAAGGACGGCAGCTTCGAATGCAGGGGATATATTACGAACGAGGACTTCGGAAACATATTGCTTTCGTTCATAAATCGTAATAGCTTCCAGATGTCGGCAATGCCGGGTAGAAATACTAGTATAGCGCCAGGCGGACCATGGCATATGTATATTAGCAGATGGAGTATCAGATCTATGTTCAGATCTTCAATTTTGGAGGATTGTAGTGTGCTATAAACACTTGGATCCAGTTTACGTTTTATGGATTCCAGCCATTTTCCTGAAATAAAGTAGCAAAATTGTACTGTTAATACGGGTTTCATACACTATATATGTCGCAGTCATCTGGTTGAATCTGCTATTTGATTGAATGACTAGCGTGTTCATTGAATAACGAGATTCAATTGAATCACTAGGCCGAGCGTTGATTGAACAAGCGTCACTCAACGTCCAACTAGTTAGCTGATTGTAACCTAGCCCTTTGAACAGAGCGGACGTAAAATCAGTCAGGTGATTGAAATTTAGTTTATAGTTATTGTTTAGTTTATTTGTGAGAATTATGGCTTTGTAACTTAGTGTTCTTGTTCACATTGTAAACGTAAAATTCCAAACAACGAAAAGGGAGTTGGCAAAAATTAGATTTTTCTAAAAAAAACTGTAAATGAGCGAGCGAAGAGAGCGATATTAGGTTCGGTCAGGTTTGATTGATAAAAATAAATAAATATAAATAAATAAATAAATAAATACAGTCAATCTCCCCATGGGTAGCAGAATGCTTCGCAGAAGAAGAATTCGTCGGTTTTTATTCAGAATATCCCATTTAACAACTTCGCTAAATGACGTTCAGTCAAGACGTTGAATGTTACATTCAAGAACTTGATGAGTTGTCCTTTAGTGATTCAATTGAATCTCGTCATTCAATGAACGCGCTAGTCATTCAATCAAATAGCAGAATCAACCAGATGACGGCGACATCCATACTTTTTTTTAAATTCACAATTGGTAAACCCTTGACAAAATCTCACCTGGTGGTAAGTGACGATGTTGCCGAAGATGGAAGCGGGCTTACCAAGATTCCCCAACGCAATGGGGAACTGGCTATCTTATCTTCATGCCGGAACACACCAATGATATAAACATTGATATTTGGCGGCAAGACTTAGATAAGATGGTGGTAGCTAGCCAGGCGGGCTTAGAAAATGCCCTACTACCAACCAAACCGAGTCTTACAATTGACCCCGCCGGGAATCGAACCCGCGACCTCCTGTGTAAAGCTAGTGAACTTTGCCTCTGAGCTACGGAGGCGGTTATAACTACTGTATGTTAGTACTAATATACATATATACTTTGCCTGCGTTATACATATACAGGGTGTAACAAAATTGGTGTACGTCCCGTTAATTTGGGCTTCTACTTATCAAACTGAACAACTTTTGTTCTACAAGTTTTCTGAAATCACAGAAAAAAAAATTGAACGCTTCATACAAAACTATCAGCTGATCGACCAATTTTGTGCATTTTTGTATGCAGCATCGATTTTTTTTTTTGCGAATTTACTATGGATTCCATGTAGAAAGTTTTTTAGTATTATGAGTAGAAGCTTTAGTAAGGGGTCCTACGCCAGTTTTTATTTTTTATTTTATTTTATTAGTTGTATATGTATGAATGAGAAATTGGGATAATGTATGCACTACAAGAAGCGTTTTTGAAAAGTGTCTTTAAGAAAACAATTGTTAATTTTGATCCTATCATATTGCGACCTCATCGTAGTATACGTCCAACCCCATCCCCCTTGTTTTTAGGGTTCCGTACCCAAAGGGTAAAAACGGGACCCTATTACTAAGACTCCGCTGTCCGTCCGTCTGTCTGTCTATCTGTTCGTCTGTCACCAGGCTGTATTTCATGAACCGTGACAGCTATACAGTTGAAATTTTCACAGATGATATTATATTTCTGTTGCCGATATAACAACAAATTAAAACAAAAGTGAAAGTCTCCATACAAAAACCGTGTTCTAGTATGATGGTAAGGAACTCTGTGTGTGCGGTTCTGACTCGCACTTAACCAGTTTTTTTCGAATTATAATATAAGTTAGAATAGTTTTTCTAGATAGTAAAAAAATATAAACACAAAATTACACAAAAGTATAATATTAAGTTTTAAAATTGACTTCCAATTAAAATGTACAGTCCCTGTGAAATCTACGTGATAAAAGATCTGAGTCCTCGCCTCCCCTTGTGACCATGCGTAAATCTAAAATTTCGGAAGCCCGCTCTCCTAAGAAGTCTAAGACCTGTGTTAAAATAGATAAAAATCATTGTCAGTCAATGGATATTATTTTTACCCGAGTGTAAAATAGCCCTTTGAACAGAGCGCACGAAACTTCAGTCAGGTTATTGAAATTTACTTTATGGTTATTGTTTAGTTTATTTTAAAGATATAGGGCTTTGTAACTTAGTGTTCTTGTTCACATTGTGAACGTAAAATTCCATACAACGAAAAGAGAGTTGGCAAAAATTCAATTTTCTAAAAAAACTGTAAATGAGCGAGCGAAGAGAACGATATTAGGTTCGGTCAGGTTTGATTGATTATACAGTAAATTTCCCCATGGGTAGCAGAATGCTTCGCAGAAGAAGAAATCGTCGGTTTTTATTCGGAATATCCCATTTAACAACTTCGCTAAATGACGTTCAGTCAAGACGTTGAACGTTACATGGATAGCCAGTTTTCCATTGCGTTGGGGAATCTTTGTAAGCCCGCTTCCATCTTCGGCACCATCGTCACTTACCATCAGGTGAGATGATGCCAAGGGCTTACCAATTGTGAATTAAAAAAAAAAACATTCAACAACTTGACGAGTTGTCCTTTAGTGATTCAATTGAATCTCGTCATTCAATGAACGCGCTAGTCATTCAATCAAATAGCAGATTCAACCAGACGATGGCGACATATATATCAGCCGAAAGACCTCCACTGCTGGATTAGGGCCTCCCCAAGTATTTCCACAACCGACTGGTCTTGCATCGTCAGTCCAACGAATTGTATGCCTTTCTACACTATACCTTATACTAATCAAAAAAAAGCACAATGTAAACAAACTTAGTATGGATTTGACAGTTTAAAATATCAATTCCATAGTAGTTTTGTTTACCTTTTGCTTTTTTTAATGGTATAAGGTATACATTGTCTGGTGCTCAGTGGCCACTCGACATTATTATTGCCCCAACCGCCATTTGTTCTACGAGCTATGTGCTCCACCCACTAATCAAATACCTTAAATCTAAATTTTTATCTATTAATTAACGCTTACCTTTTTCATGTTTGTACGGGACGTTCTCTTCCATTTTCTGAGACCTTTTTATCTTATTTTCTATCTCTAGAGCCCTTTTCGATAACTTCATCTGTTTTGGTGGGAAATTTGACATTTGGGGATGATTCGGTTGATATTTGGTCATTTGCAGGATCTCCTCCAAGAAGATGTCTTCTACTGGGTAAGCGTGGCCTTCGATGTTCAATATGGGGCAGTTGTCAAAGTATTGTGACAGTTTTTGAGCATCTAAGGTTGCACTCATTAGTATCAATTTGAGATCCTTTCGTTTGCTTAGTACCTAAAAAATAAAAATTCTATAAAATCCAAGTCTAACTTTATTTCACATAAAGATGTTTTATCTCACACGGGCGAGCAAGTACCTAGTTTGGTATTGGGGATGCTTTAGACACACGTGTTTCTGTCAGAGTTTGCATAAGAATTAGAGATCATGATGAAAGAACTGCGGACGGTAAGCCTACTTGAAATTAACATCACAAAAACAAAGATAATGTAAACCTCGAAACCACTGTTATCGTGGGTAGTGAAAATATAGAGTATGTAGATAGCTACATCTATTAAGGCAAAAAGTCACACTTAATAGGTCAATGCCGCTCGATGAAATCCAAAGAAGAATAGCTCTAACTTGGAGTAAATACTGGTCATACAAAGAAATATTCAAATCTCAACTACCTAAAACTTGTACCATTGTATGAAGACAATCTACTATTCTTTCCTTTTACTATGATAAAAAAACACCTGTCTTCTTCCGACTCTAACTTATGGTTGCCAAACTTTGACAATCCCGCGGGCTAAACAGAAGAGCTGCTCGAATATTAAACTAAAAGATAAAATCAGAAACTGTGAAATTCGAAACAAAAACAGAATTATCGACGCGGCAACAACACGGAAATGGGCAGGCCACATAGCAAGGATGGCATCCACAAGATGGACTAGACTAGCCACAGTATGGAACGGACCGAGAGGGGGAAAAGCAGTAGAGGACGGGTTGACGAGATCAAGGCGACTGCTGACGGAGACTGGCTAACCAAGGCGCAGGACAGAAACTGCGGGGCTCGGAGGGCGGAGGTCTTCTAACAATTAACAAAAGAAAAAAAACCGGACAAGTGCGAGTCGGACTCGCCCACCAAACGTGTTACGTGTTATAAATCATAACAGCGCAAACTGTTAGGTATAAAATACATCAAAATAATTAGGTACCTACCTATACCTACATATGAAAAAAGGAAAAGATTTTTTATTCTTCGTCATAAATCGAAAACTATACGATAAAAAATTAATTAAAAATCTGTTTAAGCTTGTGCCAATGAAGCCCTTTCATAAGATACCCCACATGACACGGTTAACTCAATTCAAAATTAGGACCGCCGTTCCTTGCATACTGTAAATAAGGACATATTTTTTGTGATTAAATTACAAATGTATGGTTTTCAGATTTTTCCTTATACTTGTAGTATAAGACGGTATTACTTGCCAAATTTCATAGTTCTCGGTCAACGGAAAATACCCTATAAATTTTAATTCCCTTGAGAGTGTCGAAATAAACGGTTTTTGCGATATAAGCGGCCGTATGTTTTTTTACGTTTACTTGGAAGTTTGATTTTTTCACAGCTGCAAGGGACTGTAGACCGGAGTATATGGTTTTAATTTTAACTATATACCTCTACACGTTCCCCAGATGAAGGGTCTTGACAGACAGACAAACGGACGGTCAACAAAGTGATTCTATAAGAGTTCAGTCTTTTCTTTTTGAGGTACGGAACCCTAAAAATAATAAAATTAACATAATATTACTGGAAACAATATTTGTTCCTTAATAAATTAATGATAAGCATCCTACTAATATTATAAATTTGAAAGTTTGTATGTATGGATGTGTATGTTTGTACAAAACTACTAAACGTATCTGGCTGAAATTTGGTAGGTAGACAATTAGGAACTGGATTAAGATTCATGCTACTCCTTTCCACGCTCGCGAGACGTTGCGCACCCTCGTTTGGCAATTAATATCTTCTTATACTACAAATATAGGTAAAAATCTTAAAACTATACATTTGTAATTAAATCATAGAAAATAGTCTTTATTTAAAGTATGTAATCAATTATGCAAGGAACGACGCGGCGGTCCTTATTTTGAATCGAGTTAACCGTGTCCTGTGGGGTATCGTATGAAAGGGCTTCATTTGACCCAGATTAAACAGATTTTTAATAATTTATTATAGTTTTCGATTTATTATTTTTAAAGTTGGTGGTACGGGACCCTCGGTGAGCGAGTCCGACTCACACTAGACCGGTTTCATTTATTTTATAGACACGCGTGTTTGTGTGCGTAACTGACAATCCTGAGGGTTCTCAAGTTCTTTCTCAAGAGCTTACAAATTGTGAATAAAAAAAAAAGTAAAACCAACCAGTTCTCACACATTATGTGTGAGTGCGTTACTATTGTAGGGCTGGCTATCACTCATCATAGAGGAAAAAAAGACATGTGAGCAACATAAGTGGTTATCTTTCTCACAAACCTAGCTGTGACAACGGCGTGATGGCGGCATCACGGGAATGCCTCCTCGTAACAGGCGAAGATATATGGACAGTGGGAGGCAAGTTTCACTACTGTATACAGTAAGTAGCTGGGTGATGTGCAGTGGCGTAGCTAGGTAACCAAAGGCCCTGGGGCAAAAAATAAACAAGAGCCCCAACTAAACTATTTAAAATCGGTTGTTCCGTATTCGTCGTGTTCAGAATTCGACGTTAGTACTCCAGAATAATTTTTAGGAATGAATAATTGGATAAATTAATAAATATAGGTATTGCTATGCAAAAATCAAAACATGGGATAGTTTTGAGAATTTGGGAGAAATGGGGAGCACTAGTTCAATTTACAGTTTGTAAGTCAGAGTCCGAGGGGCCCCCTGAGCTTGGGGGCCCCGGGGTACTGCCCGGTCTAGCCCTCCGGTAGCTACGCCACTGGTGATGTGGTCTAGTCATGCAGCGCCATCTGTTGCTGAGCGGTGACTCCTGACACAGGCTGTCTATGCCTAAAAGGAGACACCAACCCCAACTCAAAGTGTACTCCTTGTTAAAAATAATAAACATATATTATTTTATACAAATCCAGGTAGTCTGTTACTTTTCTCAAATGGATCTAACTATTTTAATGAATTTTTGTTAATAAGTAGTATTTAATAAGGCCAACTATATTGGGTACTTAATTATTCCAAGAAAAATCGGAGTAAAGTAGTAAGTACGCCCCATACAAATCGAAATTATTTGGAAAAATTTCATCAAGTCTGGCATACCTTACTGTATTCTTTGCTACTAAGTGTAATGTTTGTAGCTGATTTGTGTATGCTCGACTACGATAGATGGTTAAGGCTTCTTTGCTACTAAGTGTAATGTTTGTAGCTGATTTGTGTATGCTCGACTACGATAGATGGTTAAGGCTTCGCGAGAAATTATGCACAGCGTAGCTGTACAATTTATTTGTATGTATGTATGCCCTGATTCAGGGTAGGCTCGAGCCCCTCGGTGGGGACGTATATGAGCTGATATAATAGTATAATAATGGTCGAAGTATACAATGTTAAAAAAATCAAGTGTGAAATTTTAAGGGGTTTTTTTGTTGTTGTTTTTTTTATTCACAATTGGTAAACCCTTGACAACATCTCACCTGGTGGTAAGTGACGATATTGCCGAAGATGGAAGCGGGCTTACCAAGATTCCCCAACACAATGGGGAACTGGCTATCTTATCTTCATGCCGGAACACACCAATGATATCAACATTGATATTTGGCGGTAAGACTTAGATAAGATAGTGGTAGCTAGCCAGGCGGGCTTAGAAAATGCCCTACCACCAATCAAACCGAGTCTTACAAATGACCCCGCCGGGAATCGAACCCGCGACCTCCTGTGTAAAGCCAGTGAACTCTTGCCACTGGGCTACGGAGGCGGTACTTGAGTAAAGAAAGCAGGAAAAATATTTTTAATATATATATCTTTAAAAAAAAAAATCACTCTCATACAAACCGAGAAATCACAAACACAAAAATTTTAACATAGAAATTTAACACACTTTAGTGTCGTCTGCTCGATACCGTAGATATATCTATGATTCTATAGTTTCGAGTTAAACAATATTAACAGTTATTTTATGCCTACTACCTAACAGGTTAACGAACGAGCGGGCATTTACTATTTTGTGTGGAAGGAATTACGATGTCGATTTGTATAAAAAGAGGTTTTTTTCAAAATGTTTTTCTTAAAAATTATTCCTGTATTTTATAAAAGACACAGCTGACACATACACCTGTATGATAATTGCATACTAAATATAGGATAGGACATGATCATCCCTGGTACAATAGTATTCTTGGCTACTCCTTCACTGCATAACTGGGACAATATCACCATAGATAGGTGAGTGGTGTGGAAGGGTGATGATTAGGGCCAAGCACTGAGACTGGTCCCTCCTTCATATGCTTATAGCTTACCTTTTTCAACATGCACATAGACAAGTCAATATTGCTGTCTCTTTCATGGACCTCGTCTAATATAATGTGGCTGTAATCTGGCAGCCCTTGCTTCATCTCCAGATCAGTCAACAGGATGCCCGTCGTGCAAAACATTATGCTACCGCGTGGCCGAGCATCTATCCTATAGGAATAATTTCAAATATATATAATTTTATAGCCTACTACAGAATTATCATATATAACAAACATTTCTAGGAAGTAAAAATCTTCACAACCAATCCTTAAAAAAAAAAAACTGCCAGTTGTGGTAGACCTATTCATAATGTCCAGTTTGTCGGTGTTTTAAAATGTGTAGTCCCAGAAAGTCATGTCAGAATTTCCAGTTCTCAAATTGTCTAGTGTACGAAAATGTCCTGTTACCAAATCGGTCACGTACCAATGGTTCCGTAACTCACAAAAAATATATTTGTGTTGTGTATGCAACGAGCATAACGATAATATTCGTATAAATATAAAGAATTGCAAGGAGACTGACAGTAAAAAAAATATTCTTTCGTTCAGTTTGAATCCTTAGCGCAAATCCAATTCACACGTAGCCTGTTTTTATTATATTTTATTTTACAGTTTACACTATAACTGGCTATTTGACTACTACTGGAAAATAGTTTTGTATTATTTGTTATTGCATAAAATGCAAACCATTTTAATATTTTCTGGAGCTCTGTCGTATATACGGAGTAAAGCAATGTTAAAGTTTGAATTAAAAAATTATGCGCCAAAACGCAATTTTCGCTATGGCGCCTGGTTGCTCTGACAGATGACGTCACACATAAGTAAACAACAAACTGCTGTAATAGTGAAAGCACGCACTGAAACTAATGTTTACTTCTGTGTGACGTCATCAGAGTTGCAACCAATCACAGAGCGTTTTCAAACACGTGATCAAACCACAAAAAAAAATTCATTTATGTTTTTTATACAGAAAATGACCTTATTTTTTTCAGAACATTAATAAAATATGCTTTTTACATTACACTTTATTAGGATGACAACAAATTGTTACATATTTTAAATATAGTCAAAATGCCCATTATACATTGCACGAGGCGACTGTTGCGTAACACATGGACGCTTAGAAGAGTGGAGATTGGTAAACACCGTTGTTATTAGTTTTTAAGCGGCCTACATATATAAGGCATCTGACAAGGTTTAACTACTGCCATGTAGTGATAGCAACTGGCACCAACCGCATAACATGCTTTAAGAAGCGTGGTAACCATTAGACATGTGCGCCGCACCGCGCCGGTGACCGCCGCCGCCGATCAGGACTCGACGCCGCTGACCATTTAGAAAAATCGGCGTAATCGGCGCAAATGATGCGAACGGCGAAACGTTCAACGCTCGGCCTAGTTGCTAGGTTGCGTGTATCGCCTTCGGATGCATTCCAAAAATCTAGAAACGTGTCAAAGTTGTCTACCTACCAAAGCTGGAAACAGAGAGCTACGATGAACCGAGGTCCTAAAGACCCATAAACCTTTCATCATTACTGCTGAAGGTTTTGGAAAAATTCGTCGACAACTACATATAGGAGGGGTGGGGTCCCTTGTGGAAAAAAACCACTTCATGTACTACAATGTGCATATCAGTATGGTACATTGACTGAAACAGCACTTCATCTTGTAGTATCCCGTGCTGAAAGTGCGTTGGAAAACCAGGAAGTATGTGCTGCTGCCTTCCTCGACATCGAAGGAGCCTTTGATCGCACTACTTTGGAAGCAATCAAGATTGCAGCTATCTCTCATGGTATAGACCGAACGCTATGTAAATGGATAGATAGCATGCTTAGGAAAAGAATCATAACATCTTTACTATTGAGGGACGAGGTTACTGCTACCACTTCAATAAGATGCCCACAAGGTGGCTTTCTGTAGGCAGCTTCTGCAGCAGCTGAACACGGATTTTTCTACACGTTTGGTTATGCTGACAATATAGTTATACTAGTCAATAGAAAATTTCCCTTGCGTAAAGTTGAAAGGTGGAGTGATGAATATCACCTATCGATTAACCCTAGCAAGACCACAGTTGTACCATTCACAAAAAAAGAAGCCTACAAAGTTTAAAAACTCTCAAACTGTATTGTACAGTCCACGAGCGTTAAGTATCTAGGCACAACTCTGGATAAAGAACTGACGTGGAACCAGCACATAGATAGGACCGTGGCCAAGGCCACAAAAGTCTCCAAAGACAAAATGCCAAAATCTGCGTACGGTAAGAACTTGGGGTTTAAAACCCAGAGTCATACTGGCTGTACACAATAATAGTAAGGCCCATTCTTTCTTATGTTAGCATTTTGTGGTGGCCTACAACGGTTTTAGGCACATTAGCAAACACTAACAAAACTTCAGCGGTTGACTTGCCTGCGAATCATTGGAGGATTTCCAACAACACCTACTGTATCTATAGAAATGCTACTGAATCTCAAGCCGCTTCAAATACAGATCCAAGCAGAGGCGGCTAAGGCCCTACAAGGTCGACTCTGGGCTGGTGTCAAATTGTCTAAAGATCCTCAATAAGGTTAGCGAACACAATAAACTGCAAATGGTCTGGGTCCCTGGATACGTAGAAATGGAAGGCAACGAAGAAACAGACAAAGTGGCTAGAATAGGGTCACAGTCAACAATGTATGGTCCAGAAACAGGAATAAGGCTCCCTAGAAGCACTATTATCAAGGCATTGAAGGAACAGACCGAAGGAAGACTAAACTAACATGTCTTAGACTTAGACTCAAAGATTCCAAGCTCTCCATCGGTAAGGTAACCACAGGTGCAATCAAGTACAGTTGAATAAACAGCAGGACACTTGTCAGAGCGGTAACAGGAGCGTTGACGGGTCACTTTGCTACAAACGCACACTTGAAAAAATCGGCCTGATGAATGACCCGACCTGCAGGGCCTTTGTGGATACAGATTCAATGAACCACTTACTGTGTTACTGCAATGTTCTGGCCAGTAGCGCATGTCTCTCCTTGGAGATGACTATTCGAACAAGCACCTTCCACTCAGCGGGAATTGCTGCATTAAAGCAGTACTTCTTCGAGTAGGCTAGAGAGCAAAGGTTATAGGGTAGACACAAAAACTCCTATCGGCTCAAAGTGTCGCTGCGACTGCAGCCTCTACTCATAAAAGTCATAAATATAAGATTGTAACTACGTTATTCTTAACCAAATTACCAAACCTAACTATTTTTGTGCCATATTTGATTGCGACTAAGTTTTATTTCTTTTCATACGAGTACCTTTCATAAATTTTTATGACAACGTTTTTTTTAGTAATTTAACTTTTGATTCTCCGTGTTTTTTGTGTAATTCATGCCGCCATTGACGACGCCGTTTACGCCGCCATTTACGCCGCCGCCGACCAAAATTTACCTCTACGCCGCCGCCGAATATTTCGGCATCGGCGCACATGTCTAGTAACCATCAACATAAACGACACTAGCAATCCACCCTGGTATTGACAAAGCTTTCGGTCAGCTTGCGTCAACTTGCGTGATTGTTGCAACCACGCAATTCCGCTGAGTTACGATTGCTTAAAATACATACTTGAAAGTATTTTTTCAAAGAACTCTTCAAAGTATTATTTTATTCTTATTAATACTAATACTAACTTCTCCAGCCTAACAGCATAACCAACAGAGTTTCCCACCATCTCCCCCCTCTCAGTGGCCACCCTGGCTGCAAGGGAGGATGCCACTATCCTCCTCGGCTGCGTCACCATTATCTTCACATTGGCCCCACTCTTATTCCTCAATGCATGGTCTAGTAATATTTGCGGAACCTGGAATTAGATTAAATTTCTTATCATAATTATGTTATCTTTTGATTGAAAGAATAAAATCTTTGTAAGCACTTAATCTAAACTTCAGTCATTTTTCTACATTGAAACTCGTAATAATTAACTTATTGAGATACCTGAGTAGATTTTCCACACCCAGTTTCACCAATGATAACTGTAACTTGATTTCTGTTAATCACTTCCAAAATCTCACCAGCCCTCTGATAAGCAGGCAAATTTTCACGGAACACTAGCATTTTTTTAAACCCATTTTTCATTATCATATGTTGATATTCTACAAAGAAATCTTCATTCATTCTTCGGACATCTGGGTTTGAAGCATTAATACTGATACCTTTGGATAAGCATTCATCAAGTTTTTCATCAAAAGTGCCAGTGATGATGTCTTCGTAACTGTATTTGTAGTCGCCTCCACTTTTCAAAGACAAAAGCCTTTTAGTACTTTCATTATCAATTACCATTAAACCACCAACTGGCTTATATTCAGATGGATCTCGCCTCTGTGAGTTAATACCAAGAACAGAAGTACTAGTGCTTGGCTGATCAGTAAAAAGTGGAATGGAATCGGGTGTCTTGAAAAGGTCTGTATCCTTTTTAACTGTGGGATCAATACCATCTTTCTGTAGTGAAATGGTTTCCTTTTTTTCGTCTTTGACACTAAAAGGTTTTTCTTGTGAATCATGTTTTTCATCTTTGACACCCATTAAACTTAGGATTTTTGTTTTACAGATGTTAATATTCTGTGCGTTTGCAATTTTTTGTATAGACTGTAATTTTGCTAGCACCTTATTTTCAATGGGTGGTGGAATATGGAACGTAATCTGCAAAAAAATATTTAATTGATCAACAGTACACAAATGATAGTTATTTGTTAATTTTCTCCTTATTGTACACAAATTCTTTTCAATATGTAGGTTTTACAAATTTCTTATGTTAGTCCCTAGTAGAATGATGAAACAACAAACGAGATTTGCTTCCATTGAGATAGTTGAAAGGAAGGCTCCTACAAACTGGCATGGTGGTGGTCAATAGAAAAGTATGGTGGTTTAAAGAAAATTTCTATTAACGGCAACTTCGATTGCATCTGTCTGTGAGTCTTGAAATTTAAAAAATACTTCTCATCCCTAGAAAACATAGCCAAGTAGGTATGTAGGTAATTTACAGCTAGCACACAACTTTGGATAGAATTGAACGCTGAAGTTGGTACACTAATAAAAACCAGTGCTACAAGACCACCTAGTTACTCCGAGATATTTTCTAGACAACCTAATGTCTAGTTGCAGGAATTCCTTAAAGATTTCAAAAGATTAGTGGTTGACATGCAACCCAACCTGGCACATTATCTAAATTAATAAAATAATAGATGAAATCTAATGAGAGTCCTCTGGCCGTTCTATCCAAGCTTAATTCTTTTTTAATGAAAGGTATTGATGCACAGATTTGTCATCAAGCATTGGAAATCACCCCTGCGAACCACTCCCTCTAGAATGTAGTATGAGTCCGTCCAGCAGTTCTATCCAACTGATTTGCTTAATTTAAAAAAAATGTAAGGTATTGATGCTCAGATTTGTCATCAAGCATTGGAAATCACCTAACTTTCGCCATTTACAAAGAAAAAAAAATGAAAAAGATACAATCAGACTTGATAAACATTTTAAAACACAAGTGCATGATATACACGCATCAGCTCTTAGAGCTGCTATTGTATTAATCAAATAATAATAATAATCTATTTCGAATCAGCCCGGCAGTTCTACCAAACCAATTTTTGCTTAATTTTTTTAATGAAAGGTATTGATGCACATATTTGTCTTCAAGCATTGAAAATTCCCTCACTTTCACCCTTCTTAACTTACACCCAAACGCGGTTTTGATAGCTTTCTTTCTCAATATCTCCGGTTCTAATAAATTAAAGTAAGCAGTTTGTTTCGCTGCAACAAGCTTTCATTTGAGCTATTGCCAACCTAAATTGGTATCCACATGATTAGCCAGCACGTGGGAATGGGCATGCCCCCCCCCCCCACCCCTCAGGGGTCGCCGGCGAGATGTGGGGAGGTTGGACTCGGCCATGCTGTTGGGGCAAGGCTGTGCGGGAACCAAGAGTTCCAGTCCTCGATGTCGCGCAGTGAGTTTCGACCCCCTTTGCATCATATCCTCCTGATAGCTTAGGTGATACTAGTCTCTGTACGCTAGTACTCCCCAAATGTGCGGGCTCCGTGGAGGGTAGGGAATTAGGAGGATGAATATATAAAAAAACAAGCTAATATGGACAACTTAGATCCCATTAGATCGCACACACCTGAAGGTGCACCCGGTGCAGTGGGCAACCTACGGCGCCACCCCTTGCCCCTACAGGGCAACCCCCCATCCCTCTGGGGCAATCAGTAGAGGTCCCAACCACTCAATCGTCCTCCGTAAGGAAGGCCCAGGAGCAATCCCAGGCCCCCTTGAGTGAAGAGTCGGGGAGGACTGAGACCCCACAACTGGCCACTGGCCAAAAGTCCAAGCGCCAGGCAAGGCGCAGTGCGAGGAGAGCCCGAAAGGTTATGCTCCGTACTGATGCCACTGCCGATGTACCTATCGCAAACACGATGTTAGGTCAAATCAACGCTGGCTGGACACTCGTAGACCGAAAGGGCAAAAGCCGGTAGAGGCCTCACCAGCCGCTGTCACAAAGCGATGGCGCTGCTTCTTCCCGGCTCAAGCCCCGACCGAACGGCAGGCAGAGGGCAGTTCGTAGAGCTGCGAAGCCAAGAACTGCGCGCCATCCCTGCCTCCACCACGTCATCTGCGGCGCCTATCACGGGTGGGAGCAGCACTGCGGGAGACTCCCAGGGTAGTTTGCCGGACCCCCGGGAAGCAGCGGAAGAGCGGAGCAGGAACGGCTGCTGCGCACAGTACCACCGGGAAGAGTTTGTTGACCGCACAGTCAACGAAGAGGAATCGACTAGATGAGACTCTGTCTCCGCGTGGCGAGCCCAAAAGGCCGAGGGTGGGGTCGCCGATGAAGCCCCTACGCGCTACCTACGCGGAGTCCGAGTCCGCTGATCTTGCGGTTGTTGTCATGGCAGTATCGTGCAATCTTAGCAGGACGCGGACTATATTCTGAGCGCCTTTACCGACCGGCTGCTAGAAAAGTCGCTCACTCAACTAGGCACCGCCTGCCAAGTCTTCAAGGGTAAACCCGTCTACGTGGACGGCGTTTTGAAGATCTGGTGTGGCGACTCAGCAGCACTGGAGTGGCTCCGGGCAAACATCAAGCTACCACGGGGTGAGGCGCTTGCGATCAAGCGCCACAACGAGCTGCCTCGTATGGTGCTTGGAGGCATACTGCTTCCCGGCGTCTGGGAAGCAGTGAAAGCTGGACGGGCCTTGGGCTTCCAAAACCCGTGGGCTCAGGTCAACAGATGGAGGCTGCTCAAGGTGTTATCACAAGACACCGGCACTTTTATCGTCATCGGCTTGCCAGAGGATCTGTTCGGGGTCCTGATGAAACCCGGACGTGAACTCTCCCTAGTGGTAGGCTCTGTCTACCTCAAGTTCCAGGGACCCAGGGGAAGGTTCACAGCAGCCTCCCTGTATAAACCGGACCCCACTCGCGCGTCTCCACGGTCGGAGCCCATGGATGAGACTACCGCGCCACTAGCTTCCACGGAGAATGGGCGGCCATCCACCACGATTGCTCGCTGCGGCCCTTCGGACAACCCTAAGTTGTGATTGAATTTTTAATTTAATAACTATTTTATTTGTAACATGCTAGAGCACAACGTTACAATGAACAGGATTGGGATAACTACAAAGTTGCCAAGTCTAAGTACAAGAAAAGGATACGATACTGCAGCAATGTTTCATGGAAAAGTTTCTGCAATGGACTTGAATCGTGTTAAAAAGCAAACAGGGTACGAAAAGTCCTCTTCAACAGGCCCAGCCAAGGCTTCGCTTAAAAAACCAGACGACACTCGCACCAGCATGCCAGATAAGGCAGAAGAAGTTTTATGCGGACACACTTCCCCGATTGCCGTATTGTATCGACGTTAAGCTGGAAAGATGATCCAACAGAAGCAATTGAGGAGGACTGGCTTGTCGCAGACAGGGTGGTCTCCACAGACAAGGTAAAATTGGCGTTAAACAGCTTTCAACCCTTTAAGTCAGCTTGGAGTGGTGAAAGTGGTATTCATACCAAAACCAGGTAAGTCAGATTATACGGTTCGAAAATCCATGAGGCCCAAGTCTTACCTCCTTCCTACTGAAGGCGTTGGAGACTGCGACAGGGAACTGAGGGAAAATGAGCTAAGGGATGTACAACTGCAACACTCTCAGCATGCGTACAGCCAGGGTAAGGCTACGGAAATCGGCCTTGTATTCTGTTGTTAGCAAGATCGAAGCAGTAATACAGAACAAGTCTATGTGTCTAGGCAACTTCAAAGATATAGAGTTCGCGTTTGATGAAACTAAACTCAGCAGCATGAGGGCAGCACTTCTGAAACATATCACCTATCACCGCTACTGTGGAACCTGGTCGTAAATGATCTGATTACCGCCTTAAACGGTAAGCACTTCTATAAGATTGGATATGAGGACAACTTGGTCATTCTTGTATCAGGTAACTTTACCAATGTTATCTGTGATGCAATCTGGGCTGCACTGTGAATCGTGGAACGCTGGTGCACCGAGTATGAACTATCCGTGAACCCAAAGAAAACTGAACTAGTATTGTTTACAATAAACTAAACTTGGGTAACTAACTACCTACTACCTAAACATTTCAAAACAGAAATCCACCTGTCAACTGAAAGTCCACCTATCAAGTACTTAGGTGTCACACTCGACAGCAAACTAAACTGGAGCAGCGACCTCACCAAGAAAATAGAGAAGGCAACTATTGCCCTGTGGCAGTGCCGTAGAATGGTAGGTAGGAAATGGGGCCTTACCCCAAAGACAATGCTCTGGCTATACACAGCGGTAATACGCCCAATGATAAGCTACGGCGCAGTAGTCTGGTGGCCACGAACGAAGCTATCTACAGTCGTGAGTAAACTGCAACGCTTTCAAAGAATGGCATGCATGGCTGTGACGGGCTGCATGCGGACAACTCCCACTGCAGCCCTTGAAACCATCCTGGACCTGCCACCTCTGCACCTGTTTATCCAACAGGAAGGAACTAGTGCTGCAGCCCGTCTAAAATTGCTGTCTCTTTGGAGCACAAACAGGATCCCGCACACTGAGCTTCTGCACGATATCATCGCGGAGGAGCCACTGTTCGCAGCGACGAATGATAGAATCCCTAAACGGTATGTCTTTGACATGACATACAAGGTACAGCTACATGAGGAGCCCTGGGAGGATCAGAACCTGAAAGAACTTCGGGTATTTACCAATGGTTCCAAAACAGGCACTGGCACCGGGTATGGGGTCTTCTCCGAGGATCTGAACATTAGGACAGCTAATCCCCTGGGTGTGCATAACACAGTCTTTCAGGCTGAGTGTATGGGCATCATCAAGGCAGCTGAGGCGATTGCTGCAAGGGAGGTGCGTGAGTACCCCATCCGCATCCTCTCTGACAGCAGAGCCATACTACAGGCCCTGCAGAGCAGCATGATCACATCGGGGCTCTAGAGTGCCAACAAAAATTGACAGAGGTATGTAACCGCGGCGGCGTAACTCTGCAGTGGATTAAAGGGCACAGCAACTCACGCGGCAACGATGCGACGGATGAGCTTGCCAGGAGAGGGTCAGAGCTAATGGCCGTGGGACCGGAACCTATAATACCCCTCCCATATGGCTGGCTACGGTCCACCCTGAGGAATCGCACAAGAAATGAACACAATTTGTACTGGTCCGGTTTGCAAAACCTGCAGGCAAGCTAGGGTGGTCCTTCCGGCAACTAACCCTGGTCTATCCAGAAAGCTTCTGAGACTTGGGAGAGCTCAGCTCTGCAAGGTAACAGCCACTATTACTGGACATGGCCATTTTAATAAACATCTACTCGCTCTAGGTATCACCGACAGCCCCCTATGCAGGGAGTGTATGGAGGCTGAGGAGACTGCTGCCCACATCCTACTGGATTGCGAGGGGCTGGCACAGTACAGGTTCGTGCACCTCAGTGACCCGAGGTCACTCCAGGAAGTCGTCGGCAACCTACGGGGGCTTCTGGGCTTCTTGGAGGAGCTGGGCTGGCAGTGATGCCGGCCAATCACACAAAATGGGCGCAGTGGTCGCCTGGTTGCAGAAATCAGCCCGCCCCTAACTTCAACTTCAACCCCCTTACACCCCTTAGTGTGCATAACACGGTCTTTCAGGCTGGGTGCATGGGCATCATCAAGACACCGGTAGCAAATACTGCAAGGGAGGTGCATGATTACCCCATCCGCATCCTGTCTGACAGCAGGATACAGGCCCTGCAGAGCATTATTTCAACGGGCTTATACTGGAGGGTCAACAAAAATTTACAGAGGTATGTAACCACAGAGACGTAACTCTACAATGGATTATAGCAACTCATGTGGCAACAATGCGGCAGATGAGCTTGCTAAGAGAGGGTCAAAACTTATGGCTGTGGGACCGGAAACTGTAATACCCCTCTGGCTGCCAACGGTCTACCCTGAGGCAACGCACAAGAAACAAACACAATTTGTACTGGTCCGGTTTGGAAACCTGCAGACAAGCGAGGTTGGGCCTGGCTCCTGAGACTTAGAAGAGCTCAGCTCCATATGGTAACAGCCGCTATTACTAGACATGGCCACATTAATAAACACCCTATTCGCTCTATGCATCACAGACAGCCCACAATCAAAGTATATATATTAGTACTGACGTACCACAATGCTGAGCGTGTAGGGAGGCTGAGGAGACTATGGGCGCTACTGGGCTTCTTGAAGGTGCTGGGTCGGCAGTGATGCCGGCCAAACACGCAAAATGGGTGCAGTGGTCGCCTGGTTGCGGAAACCAGCCCGCCCCTAACTAACTGACCTAAATTGGTTGGGTTGGAGGAAAGCTAGGTGTGAACATTCAACGCGCACCTCGCACACCCCGCAAAATCGATGTTCTTAATTAAAAAAAATACGCTGCCGAGCAGCAGTGCACGGGTCCTCCTCGTTCACTTACTACGAATTCCAGCATCCCCTTTTTTTTTCTATATCTTCCTTTTAGTTTTTTCATGCCGGGTAGGACAGGAATTCTTCTGTGTTTTATATCATTCCAAGAAGAGCCTTTCGGAGCGCAATGATGATTTATTTTATTTTGATTGCCCATTTTATTTTTTTTATTTTTATTGCCCATTTTATTTTTTTTATTTCCTTTGCCCATTTTAAATTTTTTATGTCGATCGCCTATAGATTTTACTTGCCTTGCAAATGCTTGCAAAGTTGCAAAACTGTAAAGTAAAATTCTTTCTTTAGATTGTTTTTTTTTATTTATTCGTGACCGTGGATACAAAGTCCTTAGGTCGAAAATATAAAATCTTTAGATTGTTTTTTTTTTTAAGCAAAGCCAGTGTTGCCGCTCAATTTTTCTATACGGCGCTAAATAACGTCTAAAAAAAGGTGCCAGAACAAATAAAATAATAGTTGTATGGAGACTCAGACTTCAGAGTAATCATCCTGTAGGTATAGAGCGCGTCTTTTATAGTGAGAACAGAAGGCATGGGTGAGAACAACGCGACGTTCCGCCCTCAAGCGCTAGTGGTCATAATAGACTGCTAGTGGCGATTTTTAAAGTTTTTTTACAGTTTTTTTTATCCTATTAAAATTGTCATACTGAACACAAATCGAGTATCAAATTTCACCGATAAGTCCATTTTAACTTTTGAGTTGAGTTGATTCCAAAGAGTCTTCAGCATGGACGTATTATAGCTTGGTAGGTAATGTTGGATTCCGACCTCATGTAAGTTGGTTAACTCACGTGTTTTTGGTGATCATCGCTTTTTCATCTAAGTTTTCTGTTCTATTAAATTGAGATTTTGAGGTTGTTTTGAGTGTTTTGTGTTCGTAAACACGTAAATGGCCACTAATTTGATCCAGGACGATATCCCTCCTGATAACACTATGGAGGTTTCCCCCCCGGTATTTACTGCTGTATCACAGGTCGACAGTCATCAGTACCAGAATATCGACCCCACTTTACAGTCACAGCCCGATGGGGACCGCGGTAAGGCTCCGAAAAGACGCTTGGGAGAAACTGAGTTTGCTACTGCCCCCAAAAAACAATTCGTAATCCGGAAGACGCTTCTGCGTCCATTCAGAACGTTTATATTCACCCGAGTCTTGCTGAGGGCTCCCGTCTGTATGATGACGAGGACAGTGGTCCCTTCATAGTTCATATCAGTGAAATTGAGTCAGATCCTACTGCTGTTACATCTCTTCGACCCAGGCCCGGACTGGGACCCGAAACCGGCCCGGGCATTTTAAAGACGGTTGGCCCTTTAACCTCAAGAGAAAGGAAAATTACCTTCTAATGAAAAGGATCTTTCACGTACGTGTAGGCGTTGGTCAAAAGATTGTATCTATGCAAAATTTTAAAGCAGCAAATGGCGCAATTTTTACATGTACGGCGTGTCATTATATTATAACAGCTCATATACGTCCCCACCGAGGGGCTCGAGCCTACCCTGAATCAGGGCGATTAGGCCTTAGTCGACCACGCGGGCCCAGTGCGGGTTGGTCGACTTCACACACAACCTTCGAGTTTCTTCGCAGGCGTTTGCAGGTTTCCTCACGATGTTTTTCCTTCACCGTTAAAGCAATCGGTAAGTATATGTACGTACTCGGTCCATCTAACCAGGGGTACCGGGTTCAAATCTGGACGGCCAATGTACCAATGAGTTTTTCAAAAACGGCGTGTCATACATGGAACAAATCTTTCTTCATCATGGTTTTCTATTTGTAAAGGCATTTCACCGTTGACTTCTTGACCTTCTTCACTTTTATTCTCTTCCATGAATATTTTATAATCTTCTTATTCAGTGGTATTAAGTTTATCCCAATGCAATGCCAAATTTTTCAATTAAATCCGAAAACTTCCACCTGTAGCTGTCTTATCAAATTTCAATAAATTACTACTTAACTCATCTAGTTCACCGGATTAAAGTTTATTATTCGGGGAAACGTTTTAGATCTAGACACGAGAAATCAGCGTACAGTTTACCATTTGTAAGAAAACGGCAACCCATGCTTTGCGTAACTGTGTCAATAATAATGTTATGAACATTGACCTTGTATGCATGTATTTTATATCCAAGTATTTAACCTTTTCAATTACCCCTAGAACACAGCCTCCTGATTCCCTTAATATTACAGCTCACTCTCTATCTGCTGTAATGTCTCTTCATGTAGCTGCCCCAAACTAAAAACGGTCTATATATATATCTGGGTGTTATTCTCAATAATTATATCACTTTCAAACCACATATTAACAAACATACGCAAAGAGTTAGAAAACTCACGCCTCTATTCAGAAATATTCGATCAGTAGCTGATAGTAAAATAGTTAAAATGTTGTACAACGCTCTCTGCAGATGAATCTTGAGCTATTACATATTCTCTTCATGGGGAGGTGTTTACAAAGCCAATCTATTATAGATTAAAAGAGCCCTGTTAGAGACAAACAATGAGCTTAAATGTTGAAAATAGTTTATTTAAAGGAACAAACTGAATTTCTTTATAATATGCGCACTGACCGCCATGAAGACGGAACAGAAGAGAGTTTTAGAGTTGTCATAACAAAATATTACCATTTCGTTAGTGTAACATAATACAATGTTGCTATTTTTATACTTAAAATTATTACTAATTAAACCATAAAATTTATGTTTAAATTGATTTAAACATAATTGGGGGCCAGGCAAAGACCAAAGTTACATTTTAAAATTATTCTATAGGTAAAGGACACAATTTAGTAATAGCTCTGCGAAATATCTTATTATTTAACTTTACATATCGGCCACTCTTACATTTCCATCATTGCCCGGGTAAGTTTTTACAATACGTCCCATAGGCCAAGTTAATGGAGAGGTGTTGACATTTTTTACAATGACCAAGTCACCTTCATTTAAGTTTGGATATTGGCTTTTCCATTTGGGACGACTCTGTAACTGAGTTAAATAATCGCGAGACCATGATTTCCAAAAGTCTTGTTTCACTTTTGTGCATATATTCCAAAATCTTAAGCGGTTGACAGACATATCAGTAAGATCAATTTCAGGATAGCTTGATAGAGCCGTTCCAATAAGGAAGTGTCCAGGCGTTAAGTATTTACAATCAGTTGAGTTTGTAGAAAGTAGTGGTCTCGAGTTTAATATACTTTCAATTTGAATAATGGCTGTATTTAATTCCTGATAAGTTAAACATAAGTTTCCAATGGGGAATTTTCCACCACTTTTACAAAAATCAACTAGATGGCGCTGATCAACATTGGGAATTAGAAAATTGGCAACATTGATATTGAGAACACAATCATGTCATCAGTATGACCAATTTCAGCACATTTCTACCTTTGTAGTAAATTTCGGGCAATAGAATTATATATCAATTTTCAAGCTAACCTGTAGGTGTAGATGTTCTGCTTGCTAGTAAGTCAATAAAAACTATTTTGTTTTAAATTAAAAAAACATCAAAAGATAGTATTTAAATACGGCTTAGGTTTCGGTAGATTTTAGCAGTATTTTTGATAGAAAGAATCCTCGGTAAAAAGAGTGATCACTCTGTGGTTACTGCCAGGGCTATGACACTCTAGTTCTTCTTGACCAGTTTTGGCGTTGCTGTTGCTAAACTTGACAGCTCTTGTTTTTCATCTGTGAGTGTCGAGTCTTTTAAATGAACCCTACTTAGTCTGTGTTAGTTAGCAGCCATTTTCTTGAAAATTCGATTTAATTTGTTTAGGTATACTTATGTGGTTTTCATGACTTTACCTTATTTTGTGTGCCTGATTAAACTAATTTAAACGTGACAGACAACGAATAGCCACGGTTGTCAACAATTCTAGTGATATCAAGGTTTCTCAAATATCCAAGGAAACGTCTTTGTAAGTGCAACTCCGATGATAAAGAAATATGTACCAAAATGCTTTTTTCCGAGCAAAACATATCTCATGTCATGTCATGGTACCTATACAAACATCCAGGGGTAAGTAATTTTAACTTTCACTGCAATTGCATGATATATTTTCTGTTACTTTCCTACTTATAACCTAACCACGTATCTAGATATTCATATGGATGTTAGGTAGGTACTTGACATGTGAGATACTTTAAAGGGACAATATAATGATTAAAAATTGGGGTTTCGTTTCTTCAACAGAAAATGCAATGAACTGCATTCCACACATGCCCTAAAAGCTACTAAATACCTACTGAATTCTGCATATATACTCTATAAATGTAGAAAGTTTGTTTACTATACCCACCTTCTCAAATAATACCACTACCAAAAAAGAAGAAACCAGTAAGTTTCATTGTCCAGAGCAACTTATTTGGAAATAGCTCGGGGCCCGGAGGGCGTTGAGTATTGAGGAAAAATTATTTCATTTGGTGATGATGCTGATTTACAATCTTAAATTTTCATAGAGAGAGCTGATTATGATTTACAATCCTAAATTTCATGGAAAGAGCTAGTACTTATGTTTGTCTAATATTATTCTTATCATAATATGTCTTTTTACTGTAGCAAAAGTTTTATTTTCCAGAGCGGCCTATTGAAATATAGCTATGAGCCCGGACGGCATTGTGCAGTGAGCAAAAATGAATTCATTGGGTGATGTTGAAGATGATGCAGATTTACAATCTTAATTTTTCATGGAAAGAGCTGGTACCTATGTTTGTCAATATTATTTTTTTCTTATAATATGTCTTTTTAGTATTTTTTTGTATTTATTTTTTTATTCACAATTGGTAAACCCTTGACAACATCTCACCTGGTGGTAAATGACGATGTTGCCGAAGATGAAAGCGGGCTTACCAAGATTCCCCAATGCAATGGGAAACTGGCTATCTTTTCTTCATGCCGGAACACACCAATGATATCAACATTGATATTTGGCGGCAAGACTTAGATAAGATGGTGGTAGCTAGCCAGGCGGGCTTAGAAAATGCTCTTCCACCAACCAAAACGAGTCTTACAATTGACCCCGCCGGGAATCGAACCCACGACCTCCTGTGTAAAGCCAGTGAACTTTGCCTCAGGGCTACGGAGGCGGTTTAAAACTATAGCAATAGTTTTATTTTTCATAGTGGCCTATTGGAATGTAGCTCTGGGCCCGGATGGCATTGAGCAGTGAGCAAAAATGAGTTCATTAGTTGATGTCAATAATGATGCTGATTTACAATCCTCATGTCTCGTGAAAGAGTGCTGGTACCTATGTTTTTCAATCCACAAATGATCATTACAGCTCATATACGTCCCCACCGAGGGGCTCGAGCCTACCCTGAATCAGGGCGATTAGGCCTTAGTCGACCACGCGGGCCCAGTGCGGGTTGGTCGACTTCACACACAACCTTCGAGTTTCTTCGCAGGCGTGTGCAGGTTTCCTCACGATGTTTTCCTTCACCGTTAAAGCAATCGGTAAGTATGTACGTAAGTTTTTTGAAAAACTCATTGGTACATTGGCCATCCAGATTTGAACCCGGTACCTCTGGTTAGATGGACCGAGTCGTTACCGGTTGATCCACAATTGATAAGCCCTTGGAAACATCTCACCTGATTGTAAGTGACAATGATGCCAAAGATGGAAGCGGGCTTATCAAGATCTGGCTATCTTATCTTCAAGCCCGAATACATCAATGCTGTTAACACTGATGTTTGGCAGCAAGACTTAGATAAGTTGGTGGTAGCTAGCCAGGCGGGCTATGAAAATGCCCTACCGCCAACCAAACCGCGTCTTACATATTTGACCCCACCGGGAATCAAACTCATGACCTCCTGATATGAAGCGAATGGACTAACCATTACGGCATGGAGGCGATTGTTTAATATTATTTTCGTTTATGACTTTACTATAGTGAATTATTTTTTTTACAGAGTGGCCAGCCTATTGGAATATAGCTCTGGGTTCGAACGGTATTGAGCAGTGAGCAAAGATGAATACATTAGGTGTGGTGTGGTTGATGTCACTTCACAATTTAAATTTTTCATGGAGAGAGCTGATGGTACCTATTTTTGTCTAATATTATAATTTTCAACCGACTTCAAAAAAGGAGGAGGTTCTCAATTCGACTGTATGTTTGTTACGCAATATCTCCGCATATTGTGAACCGATTTTCAAAATTCTTTTTTTATTCGAAAGATTATTTTCCCGAGGGGGTACCATTGTCACCAAGTCAGGATCTCATGATGGGGTACCAGGGAAATCGAGGGCAACCTTCAAATTTTAAGGCATGTATTACGTGTTTCATGTATTTTCTTAAATTATTAAAGTATTTGCATCTGGTAGTCATCATCTCATGTTGATGAGCTGATGAAGGAAGTTACAACTCCGTAACGGTTAGGAGTTGGATGATAATTCCTTAAATATTATACGTAGGTACGTATACACCGATATAAGATTTAACTCTTTAACTTTCTGCTGAGATGATGGTGGAAGCCATAGGACTCTGTATCTGTTAATGAAAAACATGCATTTTGATTTGCTGATTCCTATTGGCGAGTAGGTAATAGGTAGTAGGTTGGGTTTGATGATGTTAGATAGATAGAATTATCACTAAAATAAAGAAAATAAAAAGTTTGAACAGAACTAAAAATAATGTTTAAAAAAACTAAAAACTGACTTCAAAATGAAATTCACTCCAAACTATGATATAATATATGTTATACTAAAATACACGACATTAACCAATAATAAAGGATCAAAGGTGGTTAAGAATTAAAGTAGATTTATTAAGTAGCCTAAGATTTTTTTTGAGGTTGGTGTCAGCAAAGCCATCGTATCTTAAACATTTGATATGTATACATAATGTAAGTAACTGTGTGATGATACCGACCTCAAAAAAAAATTAACCAACAATAACGAAATCAAAGGTGGGTACGAGTTAAATTAGGGGCAATTTAACTCGTACCCACCTTTGATTTCGTTATTGTTGGTTAATGTCGTGTATTCAGGTATAATAATATTATATAATACTTTTGAATTCATTTCATTTTGAAGTCGGTTTTGGTTGTTTTTTTTTAATTTTATTTTGTATTATGTTTTTTTACTATAGCGTATTCTTTAAATTAATACCATTAATCTTATCTTCACTACAGGTGAGCCTGGTTTTAATGATCATCTGGTGATTCAATGTACTGTAACAGTGGTGATTCAATGTACTGTAACAGTTAAGTCAACTCAAGCTAGCAAAGGTCTGCGCTGCAACATTAAAATAACGTATAGCAATGTTACTTGGCTGGACTCGGTGGCATAGTGTTTAGCTCTCCGCTGCAGAGGATCGTAGGTTCGATTTCCACTCAGAGCAAAAAATTATATGACAGGATTGCTTGATCTGTGTCTTGCTGCTTAATATACAGAATGTGGAAAATCATAAGTGAAATTATTGGGTTCGGGTGTCGAGTCGAAAATTTTTTTATGAAAATGGTGTTATTTAAATTGATTTTTTTTCATCTTTTTCCTGTCTTCTATACTAGATACAGAGTAAGATCTTAAAATATCACTTATGATTTTTATAACATCCCCTATACAGTCTGAAACAAAATTGGTGTATTTGCCGTTAACTGGGGCTTCAATCATTATACTGAACAGCTTGCTTTAAGGAACCCATCGTCAAATGTCGAAATTTTTTTAAAAAAATGGTCAATTAGCTGATTGATTATATGAAGATTTCAACACTTTATAATATAAGAATTTCCTATGGGTTTTTTAGGGAAAGGTGTTCAGTATGACGAGTTAAAAGGCCCAGTTAACTGCTGTGACAAAAATTTCGTAACTCCTGTATATTTCTTGTAATGTTAAAAGTATATTGTGGTTATCATAATAGTACGAGACTGTACATGATTTGTTTCTGAATATGTATGAGGAAGCAGAGCAAAGAGTTGGGGCTTTGTCACATCTTATAATGAGTTTTTGAATTTAATAAATGATTAGTTCAAATTATTGGAGCTCAACAAACAGATTCTGCCACCGCCCGCGTTTAGAAACCACTTATAAGAATAGTTTTTACGAATATAATTAATTTATAAAGCTGTAATTGTAAATACCTGGAACATTTGTAATTTATTGTTTTATTTTATGTAATATACTGATTATGTAACTATTTTTCTGTAAGATTGACCTGTAACAGTGTAACCAATTATTGTATCTTTTATCTTGATTTCCTTTGATGCTGACACTAAAAAAACAACACTACCTGACACGGCCGGCGTAGTGCTCTGTGGTTGTATGTAACTTTGCAATTATTACCTACTACTTAGTAATAAAACTTTTATTTCCTTACCTTGTTTTATTTTTATTTTGAAAAATAAAGTTGGTACGATTTCCTACTCCGCACATCGTGCATTTTATCGATATGGAATATACAACACTAGTTTATCGACATCGACTATGAATACTTAAGTTACGGCAATCACTATTCACTGACATCTGTCAAAAATGGAGCGATACTAGGGCCAAAACTGGCAGTGGCAGAATTAAAATATTTAGTGTCTTATCTGTAGCTTGCTACATATAGTTGCTACATATAGTAGTGATCTGTGGTTACTGCTGTTATCGACGAGTGTCGTGTGAGTGTCGTTGACCGTGGTGTTTATTCCAGTTCATGACTGCGAATTACTTGTTGGTTTTATTTTCCACTTGTTTCTTCCTAATTTTGTGTAATTTTTAAACTCCTGGTGCGTCGAGTCGAGCTTCGGTTCCTCCGTATTTCAGTTGTGGTCTTGTGCACATCAATGGGTACTTTGCAGTTTCAGAGACAGGACTCATTCATAGCTGTGTGTTCAGAGTTTGTGTGCCTAATAGTGAGACATAGATTTCTTGTTTGGAAGTCATGGCGAAAGACTATGGATCGTGGACACTCAAGCAACTTAAAGAGGAGTTGCGGAAACGTAATGCCAAAACTACTGGGAAAAAAGCTGCTCTTGTCCAAAGGTTAGTGTATTTTGCTAAACTTCGGTTAGTTTTAGTATATTTTAGGAGACTTTTAGCCATTTTAATATTGGAAAACAAGGGCGTTTTTAATTGTTATAAAAATGGCATTTATATCTGCAAGCTAACATGTATGGCCCGCTTAAAAATACAGTTTGATTCAGCATAATTGATTGAGAAGCATTCGTAGCTCAGTACAACTTGGTTTGTACAGCTTGGTTGGGTCAATCACGTAGGTTAACTGACCTGAAGCACGGTCACTATCTGGATGGGTTGACTGTTCATAGGATTTTTCTCAACAGTTTACGTGCTGCGCAAGGCATGTTAAGCTGTTGGTTCCAGTTGATTTCAATACATGGCAGTCGTTAAGACTAGTTGAATATCTTACAGGTGGCTTAAAAAACTTTTGAAAATGGTGTTTGCACCAACCTGTTGGTCCCTGTTTGTAGAGTATGGCCTGACTTTCCCGAGTTTAGAAAGAAAGTGATCTATAGTGGGGACGTTTATGGGTTGTTAACAACAGTCTGATTCACCACAACAGCTATGCCACATCTTGGAAGTGTGAGGTCATCATCTGCTAGGTGTAATAGAAAATAAAGATAGTATTCAACAATCATACATTACCTACAGATATTCCTAATTATTGTTTACTTTCGAGTGAGAAAGGAGTGACGAAGGTATTGTGAAGGCAAACAAAATCAAAGTTGAGATTTTGATGCAGAAAAACAAAAAATGTGTGTGTGTGTGTCTACAACCGTCCATTGCTCTAGTTCCCAAACTACTGAATGGATTTGGGTGAAATTTGGGTTAGGACAATGTTCTTTTTATATCTCAGTGTTTTTTTTAATGTCAAAAATGGCTCTATAGATTTTAATGAAACTTGGTAGTATAACTGTATATAGCCTAGAGTATTTATTGTTAATTTGTGTCTGACTTCACAAGAAAGTATGCTCAGTGTGGCTGTACAATTTATTTTACCTTTATTTGAAATGAGTGAAATTTTATTTTTAACCTGTTTATATTTTTTGGTTGCAGATTAATGGATTATGACACCATCTTTGGTGGCTTAGTTAACGATCCAGAGGAATCGTACCATATTAAAACACCCAATGCTGATCTGTTTCGTGATGTCACCTCAGATAGTGTTCTGCCACTTATATGTGAGCAAGATCTACAGCATTATAGTCAGCTAGCCGACTGTGAAAATTTAAAAAGCTCAAAAAACATGTATGAAGAGCAGTACTTGCAAACGAGTCGTGTAGCTTACTTTGGCAGCGAGTATTTTATAACTGCTTTGTGCTCTTCAGAAATGAGAAAGTCTGTCACATATAATGTGACCATAAAGGCAAAAGACAATGTGATAATGGAAGGCCAATGTGAGTGTGCAGCTGGAATGGGCCCATATGCTCAATGTAAGCATGTGCTAGTGTTAGTATATGGTCTGATTGATTTTACTGATAACAAAAACATTAAAAGAAGTACAAGCTCCACATCAACCCTTCAGACATTCCATCACCCAACAGCAATCTACTCAGGTAATCCTGTTAAAGCTGAAGATTTGAATTTAAAAATCAAGAATGCAAAGAAGATTGCTGAATTTGACCCACGACCCGGGAGCTCTCAAGAATCAAGCTCAAGCTCTCATAAATATGCTGAACATTTTATAAATCAGACAATAAATTTTTGTGCTCAAGAAAATGTTACAATGCCCATGGCTCAGCTGAGAAAACCAGCAAATAAAAAAGCTCTTTACAAAGACCATGATTACTTCAATAAGACGGAGGAAAAAAGATACCTGAAGTCATTAACTTTAAATGAAATCGAATAAGAGGAATTACAGCAAAATAAAAAAAATGACCGAAAACTCTGGAAGCAGAAAAGAAAATTAAGACTCAAGAATTCTGATTTTGGGAAAATTTGTAAATGCCCAAACAACAACAAAGAAAAGCTGGCCAAGTCATTGCTAAAAGATGAAGAATTCACATCACTAGCAATTCAACATGGATTAAAACACGAAAAATTTGCCATCCAAAAATTTTGTTTATAAACAGGATTCACTGTAATGAAATGTGGAATTATAGTGCACCCAGATTTGCAATATTTTGGGTGCACACCTGATGGCCTTGTAGGAGACAATGCAGTCATTGAAGTAAAGTGCCCATATACAGCAAGAAACAAAGCTGCTACTGTAGAAAATATACCCTACTTACATCTATGTGAAGAAAGTGGACTTTTTAAATTGGACAAAAACAGTGATTATTTACCAAGTACAAGGACAACTGATGTGTACAAACAGAAATACAGCTTATTTTTTGTCTACACTGTAAAAGATATCTATAATATGACTGATAAATTAAACCACTTTTATGAAAATTTTTATAAACAGGTTTTATTAGACAAGTATTTGTACAATATGAAATAAAATGTTAACTTTAGTATCTTAAGTCAATTTGCTCAGATAGTGTCATTAGTTTAGACAAAATGCAAGAATTAAACCTACTTTAATAGACAATTTACAGATACAAATCAAGTTATACACATGTGTCAGCATTTTTTGAGGTCAAGGCGGCGTTCTTTGACACGCGGCGGCACGCGCTGTGTCGGTATTTACAAAGGGCGAATGGCACTATCTAAGCGAATGGGCTTTACCTATAAATTTTTACCTATTACTTACATTAGTCCTAAAATTTAGTAGCTAACACATTTATGTTAAGAAAGATGAATGATGTATCCAAGACTAGCTTTGAGCATGGTAAAAAAGTAGCCTATAGATATGTTAATCCAGTTCCTAATCTCTCTACCTTCTTACCAAATTTCAACTGTTGTAGCGTGATATAATAACAAACATATATCCATCCAAACTTTCACATTTATAATATTAGTAGGATTACTGAAAAACCAGCCAAGTGCGAGTTGGACTCGCGCACTCCTTAGCGCGCTCTGTCCTTACCAACACACTTCTCGGCGTGAGTTCAACAATGATTTCTCTAAACAAGACATCAATGAGAGCAGTAGACTTTTTATTAAGTTTGGAATCGTTAGCGCGAGAACGACTCAGACTTGGCCAGTATTTAATATTTGTTTTACCTAAGGATTAGTATTAGAATCAATATTTACCGTTTTCACGATTGAGCAAGAACAAAAAACTGTAAAATTTTTCTTGTATTCTAATTTTTACTTTTTCTTTTTTATTTAATATTTGATTTACTTAAGAATTAGTATTAGAATCGACAATTTTAACATGTGTATATTTACTGTTTTCACGATAGAGCAAAAACAAAAAACTGTAAAAATATTTTTTCTTATATTATAATTTTAATTTTTCTAATATTTATTATTTGTTAGTTTACCCTATATAAAAAACACTGAAAATTTCAGCCTGCTACCTGTTACGGTTCAATAGGTACAGCCTTTTAAGTTGAACAGGTGGACAGCGTAAGCTTAGTAATAAGGTTCAATTGGAACACTTTGAGTCATCATCATATCAGCCGAAGAAAGTCTACTGCTGGATATAGGGCTCCCCCAAGGATTTCCACGACGACCGGTTCTGAGCTAACCAATTCCAGTGGCTTCCCACGACCTTCACCAGGCACCGGTCCAACGAGTGGTAGGCCTACCTGCGCTACGTTTTCCGGTGCGCGATCGCCTTTGAGAACTTTACTACCCCAGGAGCCATCAGTTCTCTGTGCCCCGCCCACTGCCACTTAAGTTTAGCAATTTTGAGAGCTATGTTAGTGACTTTGCTTTTCCTCTTTGATCTCCTCGTTTCTGATTCGATCACGCAGAGAAACTCCGAGCATAGCACGCTCCATTGCCCTTTGGGTGACCTTTGAGTAAGGAACCCTAAATATAAATCACTTTTATAAATAGGTTATATTATAAAAGCATTTGTACAATATAAAAATATTAAAGATTTTTTAATGAAAACCTATGCATTTTTACTTATTATATTAGTTCTAAAATTTGTTAACATGGCACATATAAAAACAATGTCGCTTGACAATATTATTTCTGTATTATTCATAGGCTCAATCAATATTCTATATGTTTTTAATAACCCAATAGCTCTTTCTACATGAATTCTCTTACTTGCAACTTTCCGGTTCTTCTTTAGCATCTCAGGGCCAATTTGGTTCCCTTTTTTGAAAAATGCTGGCATATTAACTTTTACCCCATATGATATAAAAATGTCTTGTACGTTAAATCCTTTATCAACCATTATTTCATCGTTAGGATCAAACCTGTTTAAAATTTCACTCCTCTCAATGATTTGTCGTCACTCGCAGAGCCACCATAACATGGAGATACATAGGTTATCAAACCACTCGGTGTTATACCTAATAGAAACTTCACTGTGTTTTTATTTTTATAAGATGAGAAAGTTATTTGTTGGGCCCTTGGCAAACCAGGTTTCTTTATAGGACATTCTGTAGCATCTATGATGACTCTGGTCATGGGAAACTTGTCATTAAAATCAAACGGTATATATGATTTTACAGTTTCCTTTCCAACCCACAAATCTATTTTTCTCCACACTAATGACATGAATCGAATCCAAGTTATTACTAAATTTGATACATCTTTTATTGATATTAAATACATCATTGACAATTCTTCAAACGTTTTATGTCTCCGTAATACTATTAATTTTAAAAAGAACTGTTCTAACGGGTCTAAAGAAGAAGGTGGAGAGCCATAAAAATATTTCAAATGGTGAACATCGTTGCCCAGGCTTGTGAAAACAAAAAGCATTTTTTTGTATGATTGTAAGCCAGTATAGAAATGTATCGCCTTGTTGTCATTTTTATATGTATGTACACTAAAAGCCGGTGAGTCGTTGATAGTTTGTACAGATATATCATTATAACTTTTAATTTCACGAACAGGGGATGCGCAAAATCCAATAATGGGTTCCAAACCACTTACTTCAATATCCATAGCTACAGAATCAGAATCTATATGATCTAGTTGTAGACAAAAGGAGTCACTAGTTGATGTATCAGATTGTTTCTCAGCATCGCTTAACTCCAAAGGATCTTCAGTTATGTCATTTGGTTCTACTTCAATAAATGGTATTTCTTCAACGAAACTTATTGGATAACTGTTTTTAGAATAGTCATTTACTACAAGACTAGGATCAAACCTAACATCATGATCTTCAGAATCATCAATACTAAAACTTGTTGTTGCTTCTACTTCAGCGACATCAGCTTCCCTTGTTTGAGAAAGTGTCCAAGGAAAGATTGATGGAACAGATCCTTTTTTTAATATCTTGTTTCCTTTATCACCAGCTAAAAAATACAAGTGCATAAATAAGATTTTTTACATAAAAAAGGAACTAATAAATGACTTATGATTAGTAAAAACCAAAAGGTATATGTTGCAATACAAAACCAACTTAACAAGCAGCATGCAGAACGGATTAGAAAACAGACTAGAAGCTCTTTTTATCTATGCTATGGGTGAAGGGGTAAGTACTTACCAAACAGTGGCCGTGTGTAATAGAAATCATTGTCTTGAAAATGTTCAGAGCAAACGTAAGTATATGTTTTTATGCTCCGTCCAGTCTTTAGTTTGGTGTCTAGTTTAGCAGCTGTAATCCACTGGGCCTTTATTGTTTCATCTTTTGGTAACTGGTGAACTCCATCTTTGTTACACCCATACACAATACATGGTCCACGCATTTTCCTAAAACAATATGATTTACATACAAAAACAGTTAGTTTTTTGTCATTTTAAACTAAAAAAAAGGTAACATACTTATCATTTGTTCTTCAAGGCACGTATTTACAGAACACTATTATTTACTCCACAAGGGAACACGTACCTAAATACACCAGCTTGCTACTTTCGTGTATTTAAGTGCAGTGATCTGTGATACACTCATTTTTTGCTTTAAATCAATACAAATCAACAAAAGTAGAAACGTCAAACAAAATGATTGCTGCTGTTCAGTTTTTTGTTTATTATAAGTACCTACGAAAAAAGATTTTACTTAAAAGAAAAATTACCAAGGCAAATCAGCGCCATCTATTGAAATTTATTTGAACGTTGTGACATATGTCATAAGAAAATTCCCTATTACTCTTTTCAAGTGGTGTTTAACACTCTTGACACCTGCCTCCCACAAACCTCCAAACTCAGGAGAGTAACTTGGGATGAACAAGAACTTTATGTAGTTTTTAGTGCAGAAATCATTTACTGCATCTCTATGCTCTTTAGAAGAGTTTAATTTATACAATTCATTTAATACATTTGACGCTCCCTTAAAAGTCTTCGCATTATCACAAAATATTTTTGTGGGCATGCCACGCCGCGATATAAAACGCTTGAGACATGCCAAAAAGGCCTCCGTTGTGAGGTCTGACACAAGTTCTACGTGAATTGCCTTGACGGCAAAGCAGACGAACAAGGCAATGTAAGACTTCATAATGATTGGTCTCCTAACACGAGCTACCTTGACATTAAAGGGTCCGCAGAAGTCAATGCCGACATGCTGAAATGGCCGAGATGCTGTAATCCGTTCGCGAGGCAGAGAACCCATCAACTGCCTAGCAGTTGCAGCTTTTAAGCGCCTGCAGTTAATACATCTGTGAATAACTTTCTTGACCTCTCGGATACCACTAACGATGGAGTATCTCTGTGAAAGAGAACTCAGAACCAACCTAGGACCTGCATGTAGAAGCCTTAAGTGCTCACTCTCTATGATAAGGTCAGTGATTCTACATTTTTTCGGGAGAATAGCAGGATGCTTTTTATCATGTGGAATATCAGGGGCATTATCGAGCCTACCACCTACCCTAAGGAGAGCCTTGTGATCTAAGAAGGGATGTAGATTTCCGATTCCTGACTTCACTGTTTTGCCAGCAGAAAGTAATTGTATCTCTTTATGAAAATATTGATTTTGGGCAGAACATACTATGACTAGCATAGAGTCACGCATCTCTTGTGGAGTTAAAAACCTATCTGTTTCTTTATTATTTGTTTTATTCAAACAGTTATTATAGAACCTGTACACATAACCAATAATTCTTTGAAGTTTGTGAATATTTGAGTACCTTTTAAATAACTCTGAAGTGAACATTGGATCTATTTTAGCTAAGTTTGAGATCAAAGTCTGCTCTTTTTCTATTTCCGGATCAGTAAAGATTTGTACTACTATATTAGCATTGTCAGAATTTTTATGTGCATAGTCTCTATCTGCCAAGTCTTGTGGCCCATGCCACCATAACAGGTTATCTTGGAGCTTCTGTGCCTGGTATATTCCGCGCGACAGTAAATCAGCAGGATTTTTATTAGTTCTGACATAAAACCAGCTAGTCTGATCAGTAAGTTCCACAATTTGACTAACTCTATTATTCACATATGCATTAGACCTTTTGTTACCTGATTGGATCCAAGCTAACACTATCTGAGAGTCACTGTATAAAAACTGTTTATGGGGAAACCTATCTGCCAGTAACTTGCTAACTCTATGCACTAGTTGGGCCAAGAGTAGAGCGCTGTTAAGCTCTAGTTGGGGTATGGTCAGACATTTACCTAATGGAGCAACACGGGACTTGGAACAGAGAAGACTTGATCGGACTGAGCCATCTTTTTGAAAAACCCTAAGGTAGAGACAACAGCCATAGGCCTTTATAGAGGCATCAGCGTATCCTACCAACTCTACATGGGAATTTTCATGATGATTGATGCACCTTCCAACCTGGACTTTACCCATTTCTTTAAGGTTTTTTATGAATTTTTCCCAGAACAATAACTGATGTCGGGGTATTATAGTGTCCCAATTAATCTGCAAAGACCATAGCTCTTGCATAAATAATTTGGCTACGACTACGATCGGGCCAATTAAACCGAGAGGATCAAATATTTTCCCAATAAAACTCAATATCCTTCGCTTTGTATTTAAACTCTGCTCCTCTTCATGAGTAGGAGCTGAAAACTGAAAGCTGTCCGAAGCAATATTATACTTCAAACCTAGCGCCTTAACTATATTTTCTTTATTTAATTCTACATTGTCAAACTGCTTGTGCTCATCTGGAATGCTATCTAAAACCTGAGGCGTATTAGAGCACCATTTATGCAAGGTGAAACTACCTAACTTGAGTAGCTCTACTAACTGATTTTTAAGATCCTGAAGTTGCAGTATGTCATCAGATCCACAGAGAACATCATCAACGTAAGTACTTTTCAGCATAGCTTGAGCAGCGAGGGGAAACTTTTCACAGTTCTGGCGAGCTAATTCAAGTAGACATCGAGTGGCCAAGAAAGTAGAGGATTTTAGCCCATAAGTAACAGTCTGCAACTGCAAGCAGCTGATAGGCTTCCTGGGATCATCACGCCATAGGATATTGAGGAGGCTCTTTTGGTGGTCATTTATAAAGACACCGCGAAACATACGTTGTATATCACAGATTAGAGTATAGAGGTAAGTTCTGAACTGAATTAGAATGTCAAAGAGCTCACTCTGCACCACGGGGCCATTCAGCATGACGTCATTGAGGGATACCTTGCTCCGTGATTTCATGCTGCCATCAAAGACAACACGAAGCTTTGTCGTTCTACTCTCCTCGTTGATGACTGCATGGTGTGCTAAAAAGTAGACAGGTTCATTTTCAAAATCATAACTCCCAACTTCGACCTCCTTAGCATGTCCCAGCTCTATATATTGATTAATAAAATTTTTGTACTGCTCTAACAACACAGGATCATTTTTCAGACGTTTTTCTAATGTTAAAAATCTTTGATAGGCTACAGAAAATGAGTCACCGAGCTGCAAGTCCTCCATTGGAGAGATGAGGGGCATATCGACATAGAAACTGTTATTTTTGAGTGACATAGACTCCTGAAAAATATTTTCAGCCTTCTGAAATTGGTCAGAAAAAGGCTTTGCAGGCTCAGGTACTTTTTCTGTTAACCAGAATTGTTCCATGACATTTTCCAATTTTTTAGAATCACATATAGCAAAGTTTGATACAATATTGCATGAACTAATATTATCATAACATGATTTTTCAGGTATCATACCACCAACTACATACCCAAAGAGAGTGTTTTGTAACACAGCACAGGTCCATTGTGAATTTTAACACAACCATCCAACAAAACTTTAAAGTAGACATCAGCGCCTAGTAACAAAGATATTTCTCCGGGGCTGTTGAACATATCATCAGATAATTTAATATTTTTGGGTATATTCCATGCTGAAATATTTACATACTGTTGGGGTAGATTAGTAGTTATTTGTTCTACTACATGACATCTTAAATTATATTTCAGATCATAGTGGCATGAAAGCACAGCTAAGTTTACACATTGATTAATTTGTGTTTGTTTATTACCAATACCAACGATATTATTAGGCTGAGTTATAGCATTCAAGCCTAATTTTTTGACAAGTTTATTAGTCACGAACGATGCCTGACTACCTGTGTCCAGTAGGGCACGAACAATAATCTCCTGACCATAATTATTTAATATTTTTACTTTAACAGTAGGAAGCAAGATGTTGTTGGAAATGGGTTTCGACAACAAGGTTACTACCGGCTCCTCTGCAATAGGAGTGTTCTGCTCTTCAGGATGTAAAAGAGTATTATGTTCTTGCTTACATATTTTACATTTTATCAAAAATTTGCACTTACCATTATGGCATGGGTTAAGGCAATTCGAACAGATCTTTTGGCTCGATACATAGTTTTGTCGAACCTCGAGTGCTGCCGTTTTGAAGGCCGGACAGCTGAAAAGAGCATGACCATTTTTTGAACAAAATTTACATATTTTTACAGGCTTGGCAGCGACATTAGACACCTTTGAGGGCAATGATTTGGCCTTGACATAATTATATGAGCTACTTTCATAGGAAGTACTCTTATGAGGCATACTATCCTCCAATGCTATAGCGCGCCTTTCAATAAATTCAAAAAATTCTTCAAGCGTAGGTAACTTATCAGACTTTCTATCTAATTGATAAGCCCTGTTAGTAATTTGATCTAGCTTTCTAGTCAAAATTGAAATTAATAGCATATCCCATTGATCTATGGGTTGCTCTAAATTTTTTAAGGCATATATTTGCTGTTTTACTTGCGACAAGAATGACCTTATAGAAGCCGCAGTACCTTTTTGCATCACAGGCAAATCTAAAATGATACCAATATGATTGGAAATCAAACGCGCCTTGTTATCGTAACGCTTCTCCAACAACTGAAGTGCTTCTTCATACGACTGATTGACTAAAGGCAAATTGACAATGACAGCCAAAGCATCATCTGTTAAATATTTCCTCAGATAAAATAGTTTTTGTACATGTGACAGTGATTTATTGTTATTTATAACAGCCATGAACAAATCATAGAATGGCTTAAACTGTGTGAAGTCCCTACCATCGAAGGTAGGTATTTCTATGTTAGGCAGTTTGCAAGTAGATACGGGTCCATATAATAGCCGACACGATAATACACGGCCCGTGAATGTACGACACGATAATACAAGTCCCCGGTACTTGAATTATCATGTTGTACATTCACGGGCCGGCTATTATCGTGTCGGGAGATATCAGCACGGAACGATATTACACGGCCGAGAATGTCCGACACGATAATTCAAGTCCTAGGTACATGTATTATCATGCTGTGCATTAACGGCTGCGTAGTAACGTGTCGGCTATTATCTACACGTACTGATATTGTCCGACACGGGAATGCACGGCCTGATAATTCGAGTCCTCTTCCTATTGGCTGAGGAACTCCCGTTGCTGATTGGTCGATTATTCATAAAGCGTTTATGGTTAGTCAATGTCTGAGCCTCGTTTAGATATGGAAGGTCCATTTACACATTCGGTCAAGTGGCAAGGCGAGTTGATACTAGTGTTACGTCTACACTATCGTTTCCTCTACATTCGTTCTAGCTGAATATTATGAGGAGTAAAATCTAATGTCGAATGACCGTGTCACGTTTTCTGAAATACCTATGTTTTTTGCAGTATTTTTGGAGTTTACTCCTTAAGAATTGATTTTCATAATATATAAGGTGTGTAATTTGTCTGTATTGTGTGTGTTATGTGTGTAATGTGTGTGTAGTGTGGTTGTAATGTGTGTGTAATGTGTATGTAATGTATGTGTAATGCGTGTGTGTGTAATGTATGTGTGATGTATATGTAATGTTGTAAATTGTGTGTAGTGTGTGTGTAATGTGTGTGTATAATGTGTATGTAATGTGTGGAGTGTGTGTGTTTGTGTGTAATTTTTGTGTAATGTGTGTAATTTGTCTGTAATGTGTGGGTAATGTGGGTGTAAAGTGTGTCATATGTGACTAATGTGTGAAATGTGTGTACGTACGTAGGTATGCGTGTATGTCCTTTTTAGTTACTGGACCGCTTGCTTCCAAAACTTGAGGGTCTCAGAGGTCCTTTTTCACGAGATGTTGTCAAGGGTTTACCAATTGTGAATGAAAAAAAAATCCGTGGTCAGAATTGAAGAAAAGTGGCCGCCATTTTGAACTTTTTATTTACTGGACGGAATGCTTCCAAAATCGATATTCCAGAATTAAAAAAATTGGCCGCCATGCCCCAACACATTTATAATCGTTAGTAAGGAGTAAACTGCAGTCGTGCGTCGGAGCTGACACACACACTTTTTTATTTCTTTCTGTATCGAAAAGACAAGGACACAGTGCTTAAATTTAGTTCATTCCTGTCCAACAAGTTTAATCGTGTTACATTGAATTGGCATCAATTAGTACTAGCCAAACTGGATGTTAATTTATACTAGTGAATGATTTGTATATTTTATTTCGTTAATTTTTTTAAAGTTGATTTTTATTGATTGTTTGCTTGATAGGATTAAAAACTTCTGAGATTATTAATGTATTCTTTTTAATGAAAGACACTACTCTTTTTTCTTATAACATTTGTTAAGTGGAGATATACAGGGTGTTTGGGAAGTAGTGCAGAAAACTGAAAGGGGAGCCAGAGGCGGTCATTTGGAATAGATTTGACTTAATACACTTGTAGCCTAAGTCTCACAGTTTTCGAGATATCCGCTTTTTATGTTTCAGATTTTGTATGAAAAACGCATTTGTTTAAATATTTCATGATTTTCCAAAAAAAAGTTATAGTACAGTTAGAGTGCGAAATACGGTAAAAACTTCCACAGTTTATCAACTTTCCAACAAAGTAAAAAAGTTAAAAAAAATACAAATGAGTTGCTACAAAAAACTATAATTGTTGTCATAAGGGTGCCTCGAATCCCATACTAATTTTACAACAATTTTCTATGGAAAAAATTTAATTCGAAATTTTTGCATGAACTTGTGAATTCAGTTATTCAATGATTCTAGAGGGACACAGATGTCTGATAATGCGAAAAACATTATAAATTTTCGAATTAAAAAAAACAATAATGTTTCTTGATAATTTGTATGGGACTTAGGACACCCTTTTGAAAGCAATCATTATTTTTTGTTGCAATGAATTTGTATTTTTTTAATTTACTTTGTTGGAAGCTGATAAAATGAGGAAGTTTTTACCGTAATTTGCACTTCAACTGTAGTATAACTTCTTTTTGGAAAATCACGAAATATTTAAACAAATGCGTTTTTTATACAAAATCTGAAAATTGAAAAGCGAATATCTCGAAAACTGTGAGACTTAGGCTACAAGTGTATTAAGTCAAATCTATTCCAAATGACCGCCTCTGGCTCCCCTTTCACTTTTCTGCACTACTTCCCAAACACCCTGTATACTCGACACGGGTTGGAGGGAACAACTGTGAAGAAAGCGTAGCAATTGTCATCCACCCCTAACAACTAGGAAACATTCTTCCCAATAGTAAGGGGACATATAGGATAGGATGAATTGTCACCCCGGGTGACAAGTGAGAAGAAAAATCCCAGTTGTCCCCTCTGGCACGAAGTGGAAAGGGACAACTGGCAAGATTTGTCAGCATGGTGATAACAGGAAAAAAACTCCCAGTTATCACCCTAGGGGACAGCTGGGAATATACTGATAAATCTACTAAAAACCCACGGTGGTTTTCAAAGTGGATAGGTTACTTTTTCAAGGAACATGTCAGTGTGCACAATAATCAGGGATTTTGCTATTTATTTTTAATTTTGGGTCAGAAAGACAAGACTTGCTTCTTTGTTATTGTATCCCTGCAATATCTTAGTTTAAGAAATATTAAACTCTAGGTACATGATTGGGATGATGACAGTATCAAAAACAAATTTATGAATTCTTTATCCTAATTGACCTCCTACTGAAAAACCTTACCTACTCATTTTGTTTTCCATCAATTCTTCAATTTTTAATTCACTAAAATCACAAAATTTGAGTAGGTACATAAATGACGCTGCAAAACTATGACGTCACGTCTAGGTATTTAAAATATTTTTAAAACAAAATGCTGTTTTTGAGCATTTTTTGACAGATGATTAAAATGATCAGCATAGATGTATATTAAAATAATTGCAGAACTTTTTTTTTATAAAATTCTTTTTTTCCAAATGGAATATACATGTATATGGAATTTTGCTTTATATTACAGCCACGCAATTATTTCAACATGTGTTTTTCCTAGCAGTTGCAAAGAAACTTCAAAGAACAGACTATGGATTCCTAGGGAAAAGTTGATAGTTCAGTATGATTTGTAACCCCTGATAGCTCCACCAAACTATGGTGGTAAAAATGTTTTCTGATTAAAAATGAATTTCGATATTTTGCCTGCAATACTCATGAAATTTTTGTAGGTAGGTACTTGTAGTGAGAAAATAAAAGCATTTACTGGCATTTACTTACTACCTAACTCGGAGTTTTAATTCACCATTTTACACAGACAATCCGGCATGTCGTTTTTGTATTAAACCAGAACTACATTTGTATGGAAACTTGAGCCTCCTGGGGACCCTTAACAAAATTGCTTAAATGTTCTGTGTGGCAGTGGCATCATGGAACTTTGAAAAAAATAATGAAGTCAATATTGTGCCCCCGTAGAATATAATGCTAAATATGTTAAAGACTGTGAATTAGAATCTTTTTGAAAAATATAATGTTTATCCATTAATCTATAACAAAACCAAATAAAATAATTTAATTTAAGCAAATCATGTATTGTTGATTATACTGTCCTGTAAGTTGATCAGTGCAAATGCAATAACAACACAATTATCCAAATATTTTAACAGTTTCTTATACAGAATGAGGTTTCTCGCAAGCGTCATATGTCTCTCTCAATATGAATCCTTAAACTCGCTTCTACTTGTATCGCTTGATCTTGAAAATTAGAGCAGTCATCCTTCTGGGTAACAGATTGAAAATCTGAAACAAACAGTACATATTATTTATAAGGTACCTCATCAGCACATCAGCTGAAGGACGTCCACTGCTGGACAAAGGCCTCCCCAAGGATTTGCACGATGACTAGTTCTGCACTGCCCGCATCCAGAGGCTTCCTGTATCCTTTAAAAGGTCACTGGCCACAGAGTGGAAGGCCTGCCTATGCAACATTTTCCAGTGCGCGGTTGCTACTCGAAAACTTTTTTACCCTAATGGCCATTCTTTCTAGGAGTTATGTGCCCCACCCACTGCCACTATCGAATCTCATCATTTCTCATTTGATCACATGGAAACTCCAAGCAAAGCACACAACACTAGGAAAACAAAGGATATTGGAATTATAGTTATATATTAAATATTTGCATGTATTTTGCCAAGCAGTTAATAACCAATGGATTGTTAATAGCTAATTATTATATCAGCTCATATATGTCCCCACCGAGGAGCTCGAGCCTACCCTGAATCAGAGCGATTAGGCCTTAGTCGATCACGCGGGCCCAGTGCGGGTTGGTCGACTTCACACACAACCTTCGAGTTTCTTCGCAGGCGTGTAGAGGTTTCCTCACGAAATAATAGCTAATAGAGAGGAAAAATTAATAGGACGCTGGGTTTCAGAAGAGAGAACATCATATAAGTAAATGCGTATTTAGAGCAGTTAAAGAATCATAACAATAAGATACATAATAAGTTATCAAATAGGCAAAAATGTATAACAGACCAAATTTTTTTTCATATTTGACATATAGGTTCTTTGGGAAAGTTGTTTGCAATCACGAGTATATTCATATCCATTGCTATCAAGAACTAATTAAAAGTCACCCTATATAATGTATATCACTGGTGTCTTGTGCCTGAATGCAATAATTAATATGAGTGTAAAAACACCACAAAAATTGAGGATTCAAGTGCCGAGTGATATTTAAATAAGAAACACAAAAAAAAATCATTGTCCACAAAGACTAGACTCTATTTCTGTGAAGTCCACTTTGATGTAAGTAGTCGGAATATAAAGACCACATTTTTCTATCATAATTCCTACTTTCTTTTCCATTGTTTTCCTGACTTTGTCCTCCAGTTTTTTACCTCTTGTTATTGCTGAAGTTGCTGGAATTTTCGCACCAAAAATCATAGCGATCAGAGTACCAATTACAGTTTTGCATCAGCTCACTTCATAGCATTTCGAAGCTGTGATTCTGCCATATCATACCACTAGCCACTTTTGTGTTGATTTCTGGTTCCACTTTCTATCAATGTTATGGTTTTTGATTGAAAAGATGAGAGATTTTAGTTAAGAAAATGTCACAGTTTTCATCATTATAGTTCATTACAAGGTGACGCAGTGAGAGAGTTGACTTGCTGTCAAAATCGGGTTCATGCTTCAAAAACTGGCATGTGTCGATTTTTATCTTTTTGCATTGCACAACAAATTCATTTAACACACTGCTGTCTGGAACTATCTTCTTAAGTTTTCCTTTAGACATTTCTTATGCACTCAAAATTTTTATTGATGAGCCAACTTCCAAATCGATGTACCCTATTGTACAGTTGAGCCCCAACCTTAGCCAGATTCGATTTCCTCCAATAGCATTCAACCGAAGTACACGACGGGGCTTCGGTTCGGCGGTATAACCACATTAAAAATGCAACACCATGCTTGCAGCCACCTTCCGACGAGGGGCAATCGTGGCACTTGACAGTCAGTCTCTTCCTGTATAAACACATTAAAAATGCAACACCATGCTTCCAGCCACCTTCTGGACGAGGGGCAATCGTGGCACTTGACAGTCAGTCTCTTCCTGTTCATTCACCATAAGTGTCACTGCATAGGGTTTGAAACGCACTTTGTGTTCCGGGCATACCGTATACTTAACAAAGCATGTGTTTTGAACCCGCTTGAGTTGCACATAGCCTATTGCGTCGTCTCCGTCCGGACCTGATAACAAAAAAATAGGTTAAGTAATGTTGGATGGTAACACAGGGTATTATCGTATTGCGTATTGTTATTGTACTTATTGTTAAACAAACTTGATACGATACGTACTTACATAGCTGTTTTAACATTTCTCAACTCGGCAGAACAGAAATCTGGATGTGACGCAAAAAAATATGACATAACGTATTTATCCTTGGTAACTTTGTACCATCTGCTTTCGCAAAACCGTCTTTCATGATGTGATTTTAATAAAATAAAGGATCTGTGGTTTTAGATTTAGACATAGACAACAGATTAAATAGAGCGATTTTTAAAATTAAATTATAAATTGCATTTGCATGTATAAATTTCGACGTTTCTCGTTTAATTTTTGCGAAAGCTATCAGAAACATGCATCTTTGTATTTTTTCTTAAATGGTGAAAAACACCCTATTCTAAAGGAGGATCAACACATTCTAATTGCAGGGCAATTTTTGGAGAAGTGTTCATTGCCCCTAGGATAATACGCAAGCATTTGGCTTGCGTTAAATTAAGCTTTTCTAAAGCAGATTTATTACAAGGTTCAATTAAAATTTACCATAGGCAAAATGACTCCGAACTAAAGCATTATATAATAACTAGTGGATGCCCGCAGCTTCGCCCGCGCAGATCCCGATTTTTGCGGTTCCCGTGGGAATTTCCCAAAATCCTTTCTTAGCAGATGCCTACGTCATAACATCTACCTGCATGCCAAAGTTCAGCTCGATCCGTCTAGTGGTTTGGGCTGTGCGTTGATAGATCACTATGTCAGTCAGTCAGTCACCTTTGAGTTATATATATTTAGATTTCTGACAGTATGGATGAGACCCCCACCAAACCCCTGATGGGACACGCAAAACTTTAATATTCTTTTCGCAATTTTGTGTTACATAGTTAAGATACGGAGCGCTAGTCATCTTGATGTCCAGGATTACGCCCAAAAATTTTACTCTATCAATAACGGGGATGATTTGATTTTTACAAGTTTAATCTCTCAGAATATACATATTTTTTTCTATAAAATTTTATATTTTTATTGTAGTGGTCTAAAAAGCAAAATTAAACGGATTTTAAAACCGGCCTGCTCAGGCGGCATTTTGTCAGTATATTTGTATATTTTCAAGATTTTTTTCAATTATTTTTTCTTAGAAACCTTTTTTTATTTTGATGCCATTGTAAAGGTATTAAGGTAAGCTACTACATTAATAGATAAAAAAATATGTCATCGCTCTTATTTTTAAAATGGAGATATTTTTTATGCAACAACTACCCATTTTCATCATAGAGTATTTTGAACCGCGTATTTAGTAATATTTTACTACACATATGTTATTGGTATTTAATATAATATAAAGGGTAACTATTCAGATTCAAGAATCAGTTAATAGTTTTACAATTTTTTGTTTCAATAAAGTATAAGAACCATTTTTACAACAACCAGAGGTCAGCTTCGCTGAGGACCACCCGCGACGCAGTTCAGAAGTGACCGCCGCGGGGATCTCCTTACACAGTAGAAGCCCCCGTGTAACTCGCGTAACATGAGCAGTTTGCAGGTTATGGATAGTGTCACCTAAAGGGTTTGCGTCAGTGGAGACCAGTCTCAACTGAAGATTTTCCAAAACACAACCATTACGTATCGTAGGCCGGGGACTACGAACTATATTTGCATGAGTTTCCCTGCCAAAGCCTGGAGATAGAGGTGGTCTGGGGGCGAGGTGTAGAGAAGGTTATTTTTTTTAGCCTCCAGACATAGATAGAGGACTTGGCTGGAAGAAGCTGGTTGATGGTGTGTATTGGCTGATTGGGGAGAACATCACATTGGCTACATCAGCATACGATCTATAAATTGTCGGGAATTGAGAGGATGCCTCGGAATAAGGAATATTTTTCTCAACCATTGTTACTTTAATAGCCTTCTGTCGGGAGTGCTCTCGACAATCCTTCTTAGTGGCATAGTGACTACCAGAACAAAAGAGGCAAGTTGAGTTGCTTTCTGAAATATCACAGGAATCACCTGTATGGTTTTGAGCACAACCTACCGTTGTAAGTAAGTAATAGAATAGAAAATGTAGATGAAAAAGCGATGATCACCAAAACACGTGAGTTATCCAACTTACATAAGGTCGGAATTCAAGAAGCTACAAACTTTCCTTTCAAATGCACTGAGTTATAGCGTCTTAGTAAACTTTGCTTGGTTAACTAAAATATGACGTCACAGCTCGCAAATGTCATGTGAAAGGCTGTTTTCGCGGGAATTTCAAATTAATTATTATAATAATTATTTTTTTCCTAATAAATAACACTTTAAAAAAAAGATATTATTTTCAAAGGTTTAAAATAAACCTATGTAAATTTTAAAATATATTTTCAAAAACTGTCAAATAGCAGTGGCCGCGATTCGTAATTTCTTAGGGAATACGATGCAGTGTTTAAGAAATATGTAAGTATTGTACTTTACTAAAAATGGTAGCGGGCAGTTGTTACACAAAATGTTCCAAAATTTACGGCATTTCCAACAAAGCCAAAATAGAACCATAAATATTATCCTTGCCACTACCAAAGATTACCTAATATAACGAATAATTTTGACCAAAGTGTGGACGTAGCAGAACAATCCTAGACAATGTAAACGAGGCATTAGATTTATCAGCAGACGGTTTTCTATATTTAGTCTATGGTTGAAATTCATGGGATTTGTATTATCGTGTCGTGTATTATCTGCACGTACAGATAATACACGACACGATAATACGCGTCCCGTGAATACACAACCCAATAATACGTGTACCGAGTGACTTGAATTAATACTGGCCGCGAAGTATCGACACGAGCAGATAATGTACAGCCGATAATACACGACACGGGAATGTACAGGCTGATAATTCATGTACCAGGACTTGAATTATCGTGTTGTACATTCACGGGCCGGCTAATCTCGTGTTGAACAATATCGTGTCGTGTATTATCGTGTCCCGTAGATACATTGTGACATTCAGATACTTTTTTGGTACACAGCTGTTTTAAGGCTGCATTAATTTTGGCCATTACACTGTAATATTTATCTTCAACATCACCAACCTGCTCAATGTCCTTATCGTCCATACTCAGTATGTCCAGTTGCACCGCCTCGTAGTTTTTTAATGCACTAACCAACTTTTCCTTCCGCGCCTCTAACACGTCTACAGTAGCTGATGAAAACAATATAGGGTCGCAAACGAAAGTTTCGATTCGGGTTATGGTGGATTTGTGTTGTCCACGCTGAAGCCGAAGCCTCTTTAATTCATCTTTCGAATCTATATTCTCCATTTCGCAAGTTACGTGTTGCAGTAGATGTAAATGAACGCACAGGAAAGTCAAGAACGCTATTAACACGGATATAAACCGAAACACACAATATTATTCACTTTTATTTCGCAAAACACTGCTGCAGTAATTGTTTAACTTTACGTTTTGTTTGACAGCACAAAAATGAATGACGTTTGACTTGACTGACTGACACAATGGATGGCCGCACAATTTGCGTTCCGTTTAGACGAATTAGTATTTATATACTCTTTTCCACTCAACTCACTGCCACGATGATTTTGAACGGGAAGAGTGAAATTGAAGGTACCTGATGAAAATTTTGGTATAATTAAATTCGACGTTTCCACGATTTCTCGATACTTGCCCACGCTGGACCTTTGTGATTTTCGTTCTTTTATGTAAAGGACGAAGTTGCCGGCCAGATACACCCAGGCAAACAGCACAAAATACGGCAAAAGGCGGCGACTCACACGAGTCAACCACACCCACCAGCAGACGACACGCACGACGGAAAACTCGCGAAAAACGTTACTCACTGGTTTTTCACTTGTCGAAGGACCACAAACTCATGTTAGAGACAAACAATGAGCTTAAATGTTGAAAATAGTTTATTTAAAGGAACAAACTGAATTTCTTTATAATATGCGCACTGACCGCCATGAAGACGGAACAGAAGAGAGTTTTAGAGTTGTCATAACAAAATATTACCATTTCGTTAGTGTAACATAATACAATGTTGCTATTTTTATACTTAAAATTATTACTAATTAAACCATAAAATTTATGTTTAAATTGATTTAAACAAGCCCAAAGATTGATCCATAAAGTTGCTACATTTAAAAACCATTATTATCCCACTGACATCCAGTGCCAAGTACTCACGGTTAGACAATTGTTAATCTTTGAAGTAATCTTATCTAGACATAAGTCTATTGCATTTAATCTTGACCAACTTGAAACTAGAGGAGTAGACATGATCTTTAGACTGCAATACTTTAGGACCGCCCTAGCTCAACAACATTATTTTGTGTTTTCTAGAAAACTATTTGTCCATCAAAATATCTAAAATCATGAAAATTAGTGACCTAAATTCTTACAGATGTATAACTATTATCACTGCTTGGTTGCTGACTCTTGACTACTCTGAAATGGAAAAATTTATCCAAATATAATCATATATGTTTTTTTCTCAAACTTATTAACACACACAAACAAACTGACGCACACACACACACACACACACACACATACTCACACAAGAGCAGCTTAACCTTCTGATATCTTTATTTTTTTTTATTGTTTGTTTTTTTACTCCTACTTCACTTTTCATGTTTTGTTCTTGTATACCGAGGGGGGCCAGGTGACCATACTAAAAGATTTACATCTTACTTTAGGCGCCAGTCTCTCACCAACATCATCATATCAGCCACAAATCGTCCACTGCTGGACAAAGGCCTCCCCCAACATATCTTTGTATTTTTTTTTCTTTTCATTCATATCAGCTCATAAATGTCCCCACCGAGGGCTGAATTAGGGCGATCGGGCCTAAGTAGACCACGCGGGCCCAGTGCGGGTTGGTCGACTTCACACACAACCTGCGAGTTTCTTCGCAGGCGTGTGTGTAAAAATATCGTGTCCTCACGATGTTTTCCTACACCGTAAGAGCGTCGGATAAGCGTACATATGAAATCTAAATTCGAAATCACATTGGTACGTGGCAGGTTCGAACTACGACCTCCCGGACAGAAGGCGGCGGCCCTAGCCATTACGCCACCGACGCTTTTTTTACCATACTTTGTAAATATGTTTGTGGGAAGAAAATCAAAATAAATAAATAATTACTATAGATAGAGCCCAAAAAGGTAGCGTAAATTGAATTTGGTCCTCGACTTGACGATAGAGGACGTTATTCTCATCGATGATTTTTTTATATAGCAAAATAAAGTCGACCGCCAATTGACCACACCGGCCCATTGGGCATCCGGCCCATATGGCCAATCCGGGCCTGCTTCGACCTATCAAATTGGGTCTACTTCTTTCCAAAAATAAAGTAGCCAATATCGCAAAGGAGGGAATCAAAAATATTGGTAGGAATAAAATATCAATAGTTTACATCGGCAGATTCAGCTAATTCCTTTTTGAACCTTCCTTTCTTGGAAGCCAACTCCCTAGCAGCAACAATCCCAACATTCAATGTTTCCCGTATGGGCATTATTCGTGGGGTCCCTGCGGATTGGACCATGACTGATCTAGTTGAAGCTCTGCAACTACTGGAAGGTTGCGGTAAAGTTTTGAAGGCGAGAAGGTTAAATAGAAAGAGGATCGATGATGGAAAAGCCGAATGGATACCTACCCAGACAGTAGTTCTTACATTTAATGGACCGGTTCTCCCAAAATATGTCTACGCTTTCTACACCTCGCTACCGGTAGAACTCTATCAATTACCAGTAATTCAATGCCACAATTGTTGCCGCTTTGGGCACATAAAAACCCAGTGTCGCTCCAAGCCTCGATGTGCTCAAAACCATACAGGTGATTCCTGTGATATTTCAGAAAGCAACTCAACTTGCCTCTTTTGTTCTAGCAGTCACTTTGCCACCAAGGATTGTCCAGAGCACTACCGACAGGTTATTAAAGTAACAATGGCTGAGAAAAATATTCCTTACTCCGAGGCATCCTCTCAATTCCCGACGACTCATAGATCGTATGCTGATGTAGCCAATGTTATGTTCTCCCCAATTAGCCAATACACACCATCAACCAGTTTCTCCCAGCCAAGTCCTCCATCTATGTCTACTCTAGAGGCTATAAAAAAAACCTTGTCTACACCTCGCCCCAGACCACCTCTATCTCCAGGCTTTGACAGGGAAACTCATGCCAATACAATTCGTAGTCCCCGGCCTACGATACCTAATGGTTGTGTTTTGGAAAATCCTCGGTCGAGACTGGTCTCCACCGACGCAAACCCTTTAAGAGACACTATCCCTAAACCTGTTTCTCCCAATGAAAATCTAATAGAGCTATTACTTTCTTTGTTAACCAATATCTTACTTAAATATAATGATGGATTATCGAACAACGTTATAGATAAACTTCTTCAATTATCCCATTTGATCCCTAAAACTAATGGTTCGGATACAGTTCCTCCAGTGGAATTGTAGGAGTATCCGAACCAATAAACATAAAACTTTTCTATCTTCTACATAAATTTTCAGTCCTCGTCGCTGCTGTCTCTTAGACGTGGTTGGCCCCGGATTCCCATTTCGGGGTTCCGGGCTATGCATGTCTCCGGGATAACAGGGACGATGGATATGGTGGTTGTGCACTTCTTAATAAAAAATCGCTTCCTTTTTGCCAAATCCCTCTCCCTCGACACAGTAATGATATAAATGCTGTTGCTGCCAAAATAATGGACTTAAATTTTATTTCTATTTACATCCCTTACCCCAATGCCAATCTCATCTCAAACCTCCAAACTATATTCTCTGCTGTCCCCCTGCCTCTGATTATCCTAGGTGACTTTAATACCCATCACCTTTCTTGAGGTTCATATTTTTCTGACAAATTTTCCTTTTTATTAATACATTTATTTGACGAATTTAATGTCTGCATCCTCAATAATGGGTCACCCACCAGTAGAACACATCCTTCACAAAATCCCAAGTCTGCAGTTGACCTTTCTTTATGTTCTCCTAATCTGTCATCCCTTTTACTATGGGAAACTCATGCTTCTACTAACGGCAGTGATCACTTCCCTATTGTTTTAAATATGTCCAAATCTGTTTCTCTTTCCTCACCCCCTGCAGCTTAAAGCGACGCACTGATAGATTTTTTGCGTAGAAATAGTTGAGGGGGTGGGAAGTAATACAGATAGATAGACTGCTAATATAGATAGCTCTATGTAGTTCCCGAAGGATCTGGAGAAAAGTAATTTTCACGCTTTGTGACATTTTTACGGAGAAAATTGAGGAGGTGGTAACTGAAGTAGACTAGCCTGAAAGATCCCAAAGCATCTCTGTACATGAAATATTTTTTTAAATAATAACCGTGGGAGACAAATTCGGTACTTAAGGTGACGTCATATTTTCAATCCCAGCTAGTCCTAAGGTTCCCACAAAAGAAGAACAATGTATCTCTGGAATGGCTGAATGTATTAGGATAAAACTTTCACTGTTAGATTAGGCGTATTCAAGTCAACACCTGATTATAGTTACGAAAATATACTTTGATCCCGGAAAATCGCAGGGTCCCGAAGGAATAGAAATAACTCATTGTTTATCCTTGCGTAGGCGTGTCGAATATAGCATAGGGTACTCTACGAGACGTCATATTTTCAATCACAGATAATCAAAAGGTTCCTTGACGAAAGGAAGAAGATTGTATCTCTGGAATAGCATAATGCATTAAGATGAAACTCATTGTTAGATTTGGTGAATTCAATATTTTACCACCTGTTTATAGTTACGACATAACGATAATATAATTTTGGTTCCCGAAGGAATCGAAATAACCAGTTGTTTTAATTCAATTAAGCGTATCGAATATGACAAAGGGTACTTGACGTGACGTCATATTTTCAATCCCGGATAATCAAAAGGTTCCTTGAGGAAAGGAAGAACATTGTATCTGGAATGACCTAATGTATTAAAATGAAACTTTTACTGTTAGATTAGCCGTGTTCAATATGTTAACACAACACCTGATTATAGTTACAAAGTTAAACTTTTGATTCCGTTAAAATCGGAGGATTCCCGAGAAAATCGAAATAACCCATTGTTTTTCCTTGCGTAGGCGTGAGGAATATCGCAGGTATCTTGTGCAGTTGATGTATATTGGGCATGCTACGATAACTTACCACACGGAATTAGGAATAAAGTGTTAACCAAGAGAACCATCACACAAAGTCGCTGGCACCAGCTATACAATCATAAAAGACAAAGTCCACGCGGGCGCAGCCACGGTCAAATTAAGTATTTCTTTGGTCTCTATGATTAGATTTTTGTACATATAATTTGAGTTTGTAGGTAAAGTTCGTTCGCTCAATTAACCGCACCTTTGTTATATGCCGCACGCGCTGCCGGCTAACGTCAAACCGTACCGACAAAGGGGCCGTTGCGACTACGCCACTGATGTTACACCCGCACTGGGTCGCGCAAAACTTGTTCAATTTATAATCATTAATGTAGGCAACGATTCTGAAGATACTTCGTCCAGCAGTGAAAGTGATTAAAATTAAAGATAAATTGTAAATAATAATAATCCTTTTTTTATTTTGTTAAATAGTTCACACGTTTCTGTTCGGGTGAACTGCGGCTAATTCCCCGAACGAACTACTATATCTCAGATTTGACCGTTCACATGTGACAGACAGACAGCACAAAAATGACAATTCAGTGTTGCCAACTTAGCAACTTTATGGCTAGATCACAGTTGAACTAGAATATGTCCAAGGGCTAGATAGCTATTTATTTTTGTTAGGCAGCTACAACTTTTAAACTTGTATGTAAATTCTAGCTACTATTCCTAGCAACTTTCACAAGACTTGAATACTTTCGCAAAATCGAATGAGTTTGATTACTCTCTTCGTTGTAAGGTCATTATTTTGAAGGAAAACGCAGTGGAAACTCCGTATTGCCAACCTACAAATACTGCCTATTTTGAAGTACGAGTACCAACCACAAGTCTTGCAGTGAATAATCTGTACTCTAAACTAGGACCCTTAAGAAAAGTAGCCAAATCTATCGATCATATAAAATAGTTCAAGCAAGATTAGATAGATAAAAGTCACTTTTGGTAAACAAAAAATCAAATCAAATTTCGAGAAATTTATTACCTACTTAGTAGGTATATCAACATAAAATTAACAACCCTAAACACGTTTTATACAACCAACTTAAATCACAACAACTACAATTTTGCTACCTACTAAGTATATTCTTTGGTTATTGTTAATTTGATAAAAAAAATACTATACTGAATTACATTATAGTCGTAAATCATAATCTATCAAATACAAATTGAATCATCAAAATCATCGACTCTTACAATTTGCGAGAGTGAATAGGCATTATTTGAGTTCTACATCGTCACTTGCCATCAGGTGAGATAAAATTAAATGCACTGAAATTTTCAATAAAAAAAATCGGTTTACGATCGGCGAAAGAATCGCGTGATAAAATTAAACGGTAAATATATTATTTATCTGCTTAATAAACATTCAGTCCGCAAAATAACCACTTGAGCGGCAAGATTTCATGATTGAGCGGCAGAAAAACATGTCTATAAGCAGTATATTTGATTGGTATGCATATTTAAAACATGGTGAGCAAAATAACTACTTGGATTGCGTTTTTGTTGAAAAAGGGGCGTAGCCCCCGCCACCCATTTAAACCCCCAATAAACCTTCGGGATCCCAGGGGGATGTGGGAGTATCAGGGCGGGGAAAGCACGCGGGTCCGACTTCGTCGACAACTCAACACTGTAGGAAGAGTGTGGTACGGGGAGTTCTAAATGGAAGCGGGAGCGAGCGAAGCGAGCTCGGACTTGCGGAGCACCCCGACTCGGATCCGTTAGGTTCGGAGACTGTGCGGGGAGGCGAGCTAAGCTCGCCTCCCCGCACAGTCGTAGTGTTAGGTTTAACATGAGAACACAGAAGTAGGAGCCCCGAAGGGGCTCCGTCGACCACTCAACACTGTAGGAAGAGTGTAGTACGGGGATGTTTAAAATAATTACAGCCATCCAGAATGACATAAATTGCTGATTGATTTTGAAATGTTTGCTGACCATGAGTTGCTGACCAATTAGCTATTTCTGCTCACCGATTATATTTTTCTGCTCACAGAAATAACAATACTATGCTAACCATTTAATTGACACCCAAATTAAACACGGTCGAATTGTGAACCTCCTCCTTATTTGAAGATGGTTACGTACCTTCATTTAAAATACAGATTGCACTGCACCTAGTTTAGAGGTACGGAGACCAAGATACTCTAACGATACAAGTACAAAAGCAAATATTGACATGATCATAACAAAATCATAATAAATTTGTGATCACTACTAATTGAAAACATGTGTGAACCTAATATAAAAGTAGTTAGGTACGTATTTAAAGAAGATGTAAAAAAAAATTACTAACCTGGATTGTAGGAAACTTAGTATACAAAACAAACACGTATTTTACCTCAACAAGTTGTTTATATTAACTCATCATTTCAATACTTCTGTTTTTTAAAGAATATATTAACGTCTTAGGGTTCAAGATCTTTTGAGACGGTCTTTATTTATTTATTTTCATTATGTAATTTCTTTTTGATTTGCAATACTAGTGCCGGTGCATTACAAATCTTCTCTGTATTTCTTGACAGCATTTGCAGCAGCCTCATTCTGAGGTGGAACAGCCGGTCGCTGTAGAGTCTTTATAACTGCACCCAGAGCAAATTGAGTTTTCATGTCCTTCTTAATTTTATTTTATTGTTCTCCACATTGCTCACGTGCACCAGACGATTTTCTTCACAACGCACCACTTTTTAAAGCAAAATTCTAGGAGAAAATTATGCAAAATAACAAAAAAAACTACGAATGCGGTGACCACAAATCCCGCCAAGGAACTCTCACCTGTCTGTCATTGTAGGGTTGCGAGGGTTTAAATTAATATTTCTACTAGTATAGTCTATGTGGTGTGTTACAAAAACTACAGAGACCGGGAAAACCCTGAAAGGTTCAGGTCCTTTTAAAATGTCATTTTGCGCCAGTTTTCTAATAAATCACTATCTTCATCGTTTGATCAATCTTGTTCCGATTGTTCGGAGTCGAAATCGTCTTCCAGGTACTCCGCCTGCTCGTCCTCCGCAGTTATCAGCTCTATTACAGCGCTAAAACCATAATCTTAGGTTAGAAAAACGAAGGCACACTCATGGGCATCGAAAGGGGGTGAAAATATAGAGGTGACACTAAAACTAGCCTCAAAATTTCGAGCTTGCTTTGTTCGCCCTATTTTTATATTGTTTTACATATGCGCCCATTATGCACACTAATATCATTAAACTGCAATAATCGTATTATCGAAAAGGACGATCACAATAAAAAACCACCAAGTTTGAGTTGGGCTCACGCACCGAGGATTCCGTACCACCCCACACATTACAAAAAATGAGTCAGATTGAAGAACAAACTTAATTTTGTAGTAGAGAAAAAAATGTCTTCCATCTTCGATCACGGGCATGTTAATGTTTAATCGTAAAAAATATATTTTTTATTACAAATTAACGATTTTCGGTTTATTCCCTTAACTTGTGCTGTGTGGCCTTGCTTCTTGCCAAATTTCAGTATTCTAGGTCAACGGGAACTAGTTAATAGGTTTTAGTTTAAGTAAAGTTTAGGTTTTAGTATAACTCGCAAGTGCGAGTGTCAATCAAAATATGCAGCTTAAATGGCCGTATTTTTTATTGCGTCGACTTAGAGATTGATTTTTACAGCTCCAAGGGACCGTTGACTTGAGGAGGTCAGGAACAAAAGGTAACATTTACGTATCCGGCTCGATTAGTTTTTTTTAAATCGGGCTCAAAACTTTGGATTTTATCAATTTCTGAACCGATTTGGTTCAAATAGTGACATATCTCATAAGAAAATAGCATCTTATAGTCGTATTTTATTCAAAAGGTAACATTTACATCGGACATTTATAGTAGTTATGGCTTTGGTAACAAAACGTGTCAATATTTGTGAATAAAAAATAAAATATTAAAAAAATAAAAATAAAATTAAATATCGTTATAATTGGTCTCCAGATTAAATCAAATGGTAACATTTTCTTTGTGTGGGATCAAAAGGTGACCTTTAAAAATTATTTAAAAATATATATTTCCCATATTTTCTTATCTATCACAATATAACATAACACATAATAATTGGCAAACTAAAGTGTTACTCTGCCTAAATATATTATATTATAATATTCCATAGGCATACCCATTTCACATTTTTCTTGAATATTGAAAAAAAAATGTCGCCTTTTGTTCCTGACCTCCTCCCTTGTTAACAATCCATAAATGCCCCTGCTCCTGGGGCACGCGTCTCTTCCAAACTCGGGAACGTTAGGACATACTCCACACACGGTAGGGCTAGTGGCGAACCCTACTGTCAGAAGTTCTTCAAGCCGCATATGACACGGCTTAACGACTGCCATCTATTGAGAGCAACCAACGGTTTAATGTGCATTGCGAAGTACGGAAACATTTGAGAAAAATGCCACTAAATGTCACACCCTTCCAGGTAATTAATGACCGTGCTTCAGGTCAGTTAACATGCGTGATCAGTCCAATTACGCATGTCGCACTGAGCTATGACCGCTTCTTCTGACCTAAGTAATTGATATTCATTTCAACTTAATACCTCCATGCGTTCCTGAGAAAAAGGGTTGAATGACATACGGACAACGAAAATATTTTATAAGGGTTCCTTTTAAGGTACGGAGCCCCAAAAATGTATTAAATCACTTTCTCCACATTAACTGCACAACCTACGCGATCAAATCAGAAATTAAGAGATCCGCAGGAGAATCAAAGTAATCGACTTAGCTCACAGAATCGCTAAACTTAAGTGGCAGTGGGCAGGGCACATAGTTCGTAAAATAGGTGGCCGTTGGGATAGTAAAGTTCTCGAGTGGCGACCGCGCACCGGAAAACGTAGCGTAGGCAGACCTCCTACAAGGTGGACCGACGACCTGGTGAAGGTCGCAGGAAGCCGCTGGAAGCCGGTAGCTCAGGACCGGTCGTCGTGGAAATCCTTGGGGGAAGTCTTTGTCCAGCAGTGGACGTCTTTCGACTGATATGAACTATACATATACCTGTGTAGTCAAGTTCATGACAACACGAACTCTATTTATTTAAATGGATAGGATATTTTAAAACTTAAATAAATTGTATAATCAATATAATCTCTGCATCATCTGCATGAATTTTGACATCAGTCTAGATAATCAATGTAATCTAAGGTTGCAAATTTTGACATCAGACTAGATGGACCGAATCGGGTTATACAACAAAGTAACTTTGTACTTCAAGGACCACAAGACCAAAGACAGGAACTATAATTATCTTTGACAAGACGCACTCCTAGAAGTCGTGGTATGCTTGGTGGAGTGGTTTTAGTTGGCCATCACTTTGTGCGCCAGCACGTGGTACGGCAGCGTGCGCATCTGGAACAACAGCTCCGCCGTCTTTTTCTCGCACTTTACCTCTACCAATAAAACTAGAGCTCACTTCAAAACGCACCCCTGGAAGTCGTTATGCCAGTTGACCATCACTTTATGCGTCAGCACGTGCTACAGCAGCGCGCGCATCTGAAACAGCAGCTCCGTTCTCTCTTTCTCGCACTTAACCTTTATCAATGAAACCAGGGCTTACTTCAAGATGCACTCCTGTAAGTCGTTATGCCTGAAGGAGTGGTCTGGATGGCTATCACTTTGTGCTCCAGCATGTGGTCCACTTGCGTGCGTATCTGAAACAGCAGCTTCGCCGTTTCTTTTTCGCGCACTAACTTTATCAATAAAACTAGAGCTTACTTCAAGACACACTCCTGGAAGTCATTACGCCTGGTGGAGTGGTCTGAGTTGGCCATCACCGTGTGCGCCAGTAGCGTGCGCATCTGAAAAAGCAGCTCCGCCGTCTCTTTCTACCTTTACCAATAAAACTAGAGGTTAGTTCAAGATACTCCTGGAAGTCATTATGCCTGGTGAAATAGTCCGAGTTGGCCATCACTTTGTGGGCCGGCACGTGGTACAGCAGCGAGCCTATCTGAAACAGCAGCTCCGCCGTCTCTTTCTCGTACTTTTACCAATAAAACTAGAGCTTACTTCAAGACACACTCCTGGAAGCCGTTATGCCTGGTGGAGTGGTCTGAGCTGGCCATCACCTTGTGCGCCAGCACGTGGTCCAGCAGCGTGCGCATTTGAAAAAGCAGCTCCGCCGTCTCTTTCTACCTTAACCAATACAACTAGAGCTTACTTCAAGATACACTCCCGGAAGTCATTATGCCTGGTGGAGTGGTCTGATTTGGCCATCACTCTGTGGGCCAGCACGTGGTACAGCAGCGTGCGTATCTGAAACAGCAGCTCCGCCGTCTCTTTCTCGCACTTTTATAATAAAACTAGAGCTTACTTCAAGACACACTCCTGGAAGTCGTTATGCTTGTTGGAGTTGCCCGAGTTGACCATTACTTTGTGCGCCAGCACGTGATCCAGCAGCAGCATCTGAAACAGCAGCTCCGCCGTCTCTTTTTAGAACTTTTATTAATAAAACTAGAGCTTACTTCAAGACACACTCCTGGAAATCGTTATGCTTGGTGGAGTTGTCCGAGTTGGCCATCACTTTGTGCGCCAGCACATGGTCCAGCAGCGTGCGCATCTGAAAAAGCAGCTCCGCCGTCTCTTTCTTGCTTTTCACCTTTATTGTCGATACGCTCATGTAGCATTCGTCGCTGTTTTCATCCTCGTTGGCTGCAACAGAAAGAATTGAAATGTGTATCAAACGGTTCTGCCGGAAATATGTCAAAAGTTTGACAAAGACTGGCAAATATTGCATTAAATGTTTTGGATAGTGCTCAACTGGTAACCTATTTGATAATGTTGTTATTTTAGTTAATAATTGTACATATTTTTTTAATATTTGAGTATATAATTTAAGTCATCAAACTGTTTTGTTTTTATAATTTTGTTAGTTTTATGTCTGCGTTGAAATGCGCAGATCCACTTTAGGTTCCAGTAGAATATCAGCGTTGCAAGTTTGTACTTGTAGGTAGCAATAAAGCTGAACCGGTGCCTTTCCAATGCACAGCAACAACTGTCAGTTTGTCATTGTTTTTTATTATTTTTTTACCGACTTCAAAAAGGAGGAGGTACTAAGTTCGACTGTGTATATTTTTTTTAATGTATGTTCACCGATTTTTCCGTCAATTGTGGACCGATTTTCAAAATTATTTTTCATTCGAAAGAGTATACTCCCGAGGGGGTCCCATTGTCACCAAGTCGGGATCTAATGATGGGATCCCAGGGAAATCGAGAACAACCCTCAAATGACTCATTACGTAGGCACTTATTACGTGATTCATGTTTTCTAAAGCTATTAAAATACTTGCGTGTTATTCATCATCTCATGTTGATAAGTTGATGAAGCAAGGTACAACTCATTAATGGTTAGGAGTTGGAGGAAAATTCTTTCAATATTATACATAGATATATACGTAGGTATGCATAGATCGATAGGTTGTATTCTTTCAGGTTATTCAGATGAGCTTATGATGGACGATTAACTCCATAACTTTCATGTTATGGAGTTAAATCGTCCATCATCATCTGCTGAGATGATGATGGAAGCCACAGGACTTTGTATTTGTTAATGAAACACATGTTTTATGATTTGATAATTCCTATTGGTCATTAGGTGATTGGGTTTAACGTTGTTAGATAGATAGCATTATCACTAAAAATAAAGAAAATAATAGACAAACAAACATACGCAACTACGAGGTGCAGTTTCATCAAAATCGTTAGAGCCCATTTTGAGAAAAAAATAATTTCAGTTTTTGTTGTATGACAGCTACTCTTCGGTTTGACGGTACGAAGAAAATTTTGATAATCCCCTGATGAAATAATTTGAAACTCTAAGTTCCACATTTGATCCCAATCGGAAACTATTTGCCTCCAGAGCCAAGAGTGACGGAATTGATATTTTCGGTTTTTCAGCATATACTAATAATACAGAACATTTAGCAATGGGGTTGCTAATTGAAAACAACCGTAGTACAGTGGTTAATAAAGCGTTTACTTTATTTTTAGCTACGTAAGGCACAATGCATTAGCGTAATGAAGTATAGGTATAGCTAGCAAGCGGCGACACAGGATCTACGCGTAAGCTGATCGGACGTGCACTAGTGATGTGCGCACGATTTAGTGATGCGCCACAAACATATTTTAACGAAAATTGAAAACACTTTTTTTTCACGATAACAATACTTCCTCTACTACCCTACGTAACTAAGTACAGTACTACGGGGTCGAGAAAGTAAAAATAAGTCAACTCTTTGGATTATGGTGAACGATAATTTGTGTTGGTCGTGAGAATAAGCGAATACAACTACGGTCAGTGCTTACCTAGATGGAGTTCTTTCTTCTTATCGTGTGGCACAATTAACCGTGCTATCTAAGGGATAGACGTCGGTTGCCTGATGTTGCTCTTAGCATCATCCGCGGTCACATGTAGATTTACACCTACGGACGTGTGTAACGTGACCTTCATACACATCTGGAATCAAATGTGCAGTTCTCCTCACGATGTTTTCCTTTAGCAGTAATGCAATCTGTAGGTATACAGAGTGATCCAAACAGTGACGTCAAAAAAAATCCAAATTCCTCATACCCAGGGGTATTCAAAAATCCCCTACGTATGTTGCGCGATTTTTTGGAGTTTTTGAGTTATAATTTTTTTAAATAGTTTTTTTTCGATTATTCTACCGGATTTTTTTATCTCTTTTTAAGTAACTTTTATCACAATATTTTTTTGGAATGTTATCGTTTTGAATGTAACATTTATACGTTAAAATGAAAACTTCCTAAAAATTCTGCATTTTTTCAAAAAAGTATCGAAAATAAGAATTTTGGTTTTTAGTAATACGGGCTTAACATTTCAACTTCAATTTAAAAATACGAAAAGGATGTTTCATGTGTTCTATCTGATTTTAAAAACTGAGTTATTCTCTAAGCAATGCGAAACATACAAAAAATGGTTCTTAATGCTTATGATTAGCTGAAATCGTTTAAACGCAAACACCCCGTTTACACCCCTGGGTATTCATGAATACCCCATGTATGTAGCACGATTTTTTGTAGTTTTCGAGTTATGATTTTTTATAGTTTTTTATTTGTTTCTATTGAAGGAGTTTAAAAATTAGTATCAATTGTTTAGAGAGCTTTTTTCCAATATTTTTTTTGTGATGTGATCGTAATGCCATAATAATTATGCAGGAATGAAAGCAACACGAACTAGAGTAGTCTTAACACGCGCGATGGCAGTACACGACTAAAATAACAAAGACTACACTCGATGATACGTCACAAATCAGTGATAAAAGGGGACGGGGAAGGAGGTTCAAGGAGCAGTAAACAGCGGCCTCTTTATTATTACCTGGCCGTGACGAGTCCGAAACATGTTTAACAGCGCAAAAATATAGAATCACATTATTGCACGTGTCTTTTTGTTACTGGTATATCACCTTTCAGCATTTCATTTCCTACTTTAGTTTACCATAGGGATACTAAAAAAATACAAAATATTTTTTCAAGCTGAAATTGCGTTTGAGCGATTTCTTGCCTATCCACCTTTGAAGGCCGATTTCAGCGAGTAATACCCCATTAAGTACCATTTTTTTGTATGTTTCGCATAACTTAGAAACTAAGTCAGTTTTTTAAAATCAATAAGAACTCATGGAACATTCTTTTCGTATTTTTAAATTGAAGTTGAAATTTTAAGCCAGTCTTAAAAAAACTAAAATTCTTATTTTCGATACTTTTTTGAGTAACTTGCAGAAAGTTTAGGAAGTTCAAGACGATCAAGTTATGTACAAAAAATATTGGAAAAAAATCTCAATAAAAAGAGATACAAATTTTTAAACTCCTCCGGTAAAAAAATCTAAAAAAAACTATACAAAAATTATAACTCGAAAACTACAAAAAATCGCGCAACATACGTGGGGTATTTTTGAATACTCCTGGGTATGAGGAATTTGGATTTTTTTTGACGTCACTGTTTGGACCTACAGACGTGTGCAACGCGGCCTTCATACACATCTGGAATCAGATATGCAGGTCTCCTCACGATGTTTTCCTTCACCGTTAAGGAAAACAGGCCACCCTGTATACTTACAGATTGCTTTAACGGTAAAGGAAAACATCGTGAGGAGACCTGCACATTTGATTCCAGATGTGTATGAAGGCCGCGTTGCACACGTCTGTAGGTGTCAATATAAATGCCCTACACGTGACCGCGGGTGATGCTAAGTGTAGCACCAGGCAACCGCAGTCTATCCTTTGGATAGCACGGTTAATTGTGCCACACGATAAGAAGAAAACTCCATCTAGGTAAGCACTGACCGTAGTCGGTGTATTCGGTATGAGGAATTTGACGTCACTGTTAGGACCATCCTGTATGTACGTAAGTTTCTAAAAACTCATTGGTACATTGGCGGGACCCGGTACCCGGGACCTCCGGTTAGGAGGAAGTTTTTTAGATGGAGTTGATTTTAATTGTAGGCTTGTATTATATTGCTGCAGACAGACATACTGGACAGATAAGAATTAAAATTACTTCGTAAGTACTTCTAGTATTTTACACTAGATAATATTATTTCATGCTCTTATCAACTCACCAGAAATGTGCAACTCACCAGAAACGCGCAATGCGCGAAAGAACAAAACGTAGAGTGTACAAAAGCGTGACCTCCAACAGGAGTCAGTAGAGCGCTACTTGAGCCAGTACACGAGCCAGTCCTTTCCAGGGTTAGATAATTTAGATATGAAACTGGATTATTGGTCTAAACAACTCACCAGATACGCGCAACTCGCCAAAGAATAACAATGGCAGAGTGTACACAAGAGTGACCTCCAACAGGAACAAGTTAGTGGAGCGCTGCTTGAGCCAGTACACGAGCCAGTTTTGTCCGGGGTTGTTGAACTGGATTATTGGTCGGAATCTATCCAGTTTCTTGTTGTATTGCGGAATGGACATTACGCTGCTAGGGTGGACGGCAATAGCGCGCGAGTCCTCTGGAGTGCGCACTTTTATTCTTATCTGTTTGTTCTTTTTTGGAGGTGTGTGGAGGTTGACCCAACTGAAAAAAGTATTTGCTCACGCCTTTTTACTTTCGAGTGACGAAGAACTGAAGATGGTACTATGATGTCAAAAAAAATTGATGGTGATCGATTGTCTTACATTAATTTTAAAAGTCTAAAAAAGAAAAAATAATGTATGTGTGGGTTGCGTTATCTAGTTCCCAAACTACTAGACGAATTTGGGTAAGGTTATTATTTTAATATTTGCAGCCGTTTTTTTTTCTTCTCCTGTCTTGATTTTTTTAGATGGCCACCGTAGTAAAAAATCATCATCATATCAGCCGAAAAACGTTCACTGCTGGACAAAGGCCTCCCCATAGGATTTCCATGATGACCGGTCCTGCGCTGCCCGCATCCAGAGGCTTCCCGCGATCTTCACCAGGTCATCGGTCCACCGCGTGGGACGCCTGCCTACGCTACGTTTTCCGGCGCGCGGTTGCCACTCGAAAACTTTACTGCCTCAACGGCCATCTGTTCTACAAGCTATGTGCCCTGCCCACTGGCACCTCAGTTTAGCGATTCTGTGAGCTATGTCGGTTACTTTAGTTCTCATGCGGATCTCCTCATTTATGATTCGATCGCGTAGGGAAATTCCGAGCACAGCTTGCTCCATTGCCCTTTGGGTGGCCTTGAGCGTTCTTATGAGGCCCATAGTAAGCGACCATGTCTCAGTTACGTATGTCATCACTGCCAACACACACTGGTCAAAGACCTTAGTTTTAAGACACTGCAGTATTTGGGACGTCAACATATTGCGAAGCTTCCCGAACGCTGCCCAGCCGAGTTGGATTCTTCGATTGATCTCTTTCTTGAAGTTGGACCTACCTAGCTGGACTGTTTGTCCCAGGTATACATATTCGTCGACCACTTCCAGTGTAGAGTCTCCAACCTTTAGAGGGGTGGGTGCGACACGGACATTTAACGTTATTTTCGTCTTCTCCATGTTCATTTTAAGACCCAAATGTTGAGAGACTTTACTGAGATCATTGTGCTTAGGTCTTCCATAGTCTCAGCCATGATCACGATATCGTCAGCGAATAAAATATCACTGTTTTTTTTCTCAAAACTGGCTCTTACGATTTTGATGAAACTCTGTACGTTACTATAACTTTAACCTTATAACCAGAGAAGGCTTCGCGAGAAAGTATTCACAGCGTGGCTGTACAATTTATTCTGTTTCTGTCGACCGACGCGCTAGCAGACTCATTGGCGACGAGAAACTTGTATCAAACAGGCTCCTAAGCCTCGAGCATCGCCGCAGTCGCCTGTCTATCGGTGTTCTATAGGATTCATTTTGGAGAGCGTGCCTTGGAGCTCCAAGACCTCATTCCCCTTCTCCTTTTTATCATCGGACGACCAGGCGCGGAGGGCGATTCTACCCTTTTGTCGTTAATGTTCCACCTTTACGCACGAAGCGTTTTGCTTCTTCGTTCATTATGCGAACGGTCAAGGAGTGGAATTCCCTGCCGGCCGGCGTCTGTATTCCCCGATTCGTATAATTTAGGAATCTTCAAGACGAGAGTTAATAGGCACTATTTGAGCTTGCGTGTTACATCCTCGGCTGCATCGGCACTTACCATCAGGTGAGGTGCAGCCAAATGCACTAAAATTTTTAATAAAAAAAAAGAGGACCAGAATTTACCTCACTGTAGCGATATTGGGATACAACGACGCCGCCACAATCGCTTTGAACAAACTGAAATTATTCGCATTTCGGTTTTCCCATTGCGACCGGACGTCTCCTGACGTCAAGAATCCCATATGCCTCAAACTGTCCCCCAGTTGGTTTTTCATTTCAGACAGAAGTTCCAACGTGTTGTTCGAGAGGAAGTTTTCGTATGCGAACGCACGTCTTCTGTGGCGCGGGCATCGCTCCCATTGGATGATGGCCTCTGATATAGCTACGTGGTCGCTGGGCTCGCCTAAAGCGAACTGGCGTTTCTTTTGGTCTATTTCTCTTTCTTTACCTGAAGACAAACAAATGAGTGACTTTTTAGTAATAGCAAATGGTACATACAGAGTGTCTCAGAAAGAACTAACTTTTTAAAATAAAACAATAAATATGCTATTACATTTTAATTATTTTTTTATTGGTATAAAGTCGGGTTTTTTTTTTTTAAATTACACCATTTAGTTAGCCTTAAACCGCGGCTCTGGCACTCTCCAAAGCGAGTTCTTACATTTGAAAAGCTTTTCGCAGAAAATGACTTGGCTTGTGGCTGATTTCTTGATCAATGTTCTCTCTTAATTCAGCCGTAGTTGATGGGGAATTGTCGTAAACCCGACTTCAGAAATCCCCAGAGGAAAAACTCTGTGAAGTCCGGGCATCTCGGAGGCTACCTAATGTCAACTCTTACTGAAATTACGTTTTCAGGGAATAAGCCGCGTACGACCGCCATCGACTCATTTGAAATATGGCAGGTGGCTCCATCTAGTTGGAACCAACTGTCTACATAGTAACCTCGCAGTTATTGGACTTTCGGCCAAAAAATTCGCTCAACATGTGTGTAATGTGTGTATAGCAATTGTGTTTGCGGATTGATTTATTTGCGGGTGTGTACGTATCGTCTGTCGTACGCGTTTCATATTTTAATGGGTCCTAGATGACCTTGGGCGACCTATTGGACGTGCAAATCCAGATTGTTCAAACCTCTCACCCCAATCCTTAGTCAGTTTGTTGCTCGGCGTTTGGTTAGTCATGCAATCCATAATAGGGATGACGACAGCTTTAGAAATAAATTATGAACTCTTGATCACTAAATTACCGCTCTACTTAAACTTCGGAAAACCCTACTCGTTTTGTTTTCCATCAAGTCTTAAATTTTTAATTCACCAAAATCACAAAATGAATACTTAAATGACGCTGCTAAACTATGACGTCACTCCTGGGTTTTCAAAATTTTTTAGAACAAAATTTCGTTTTTGACAGATGATAAAAAGTAACTCAGATGACTAGCATTCGTCATCTCTATTATTGCGATACTTGCGCCTTCGAACTTGTAAGATTTACTGTTCGCGTAAAATTCTCACACACAAAATGCACGTTGTTTCCCCGTGAAACGCGACATGGAAGCTAAATTTCCCGGAATGCGCACTGCATACGATACCCATCCCGCGACCATTCCTCACCTCCTCGAGTTACTATATGACACTCAAACAGTTAGCTCACTCTAAGACACCCAGTAAAGTTCTCGAGTGGCAACCGCGCACCGGAAATCGTAGCATAGGCAGGCCTCCCAAGCGGTGGACCGACGACCTGGTGAAGATCGAGGGAGGGCGATGGATGCGGGCAGCGCAGGACCGGTCGTCGTGGGAATCCTTGGGGGAGGCCTTTGTCCAGCAGTGGACGATTTTCGGCTGATATGATGAAGACACCCTGTACTACTCATGCAAACTTAACAACTCCCCAAAAAACTCCTAAAAATATCTAGCCACATTACTTAAATATAAGGTCTATGGAAGTAGCTTATCTAGCCACATTATTTACCAATAACTAGTTGGAAGGGGTCCTTGAACCCCCACACGGCCGCGACGCTCGCAGCCCTATCGATGCAGCCGAACAGAGCTCCCAGGAGCAGCAGTTTTCCAGCGGACGGGTGCACGGGTAGGCGCGCCAGATGCCAGCCGAGGGGCGTGAGCATTTCGTTGTCATCTAAGCCACCGCACCTAAGAATAAAATAAATTATAAATGAGATTTTGTATTTTAATGATATTGGCCAAGTGTTCAAGAACCGCCACAGATGTGTGGCATATCAACATTTAAGAGCTCTTCAATAGTGGTGGTCCTATCAAAATCTGGCCCTAATTGTTACTTGCTTTATTTATGCTAGTTTTTTTAGTCAAAAAAACATTAACTTTTGAACCGATATCTTAATACTTCATCCAAATTAATGATTGAGATATAATTTTAAAGATTACGTTCACCGCTAATGACGAAGCATAAACAGACAGTTTAATAATTTTCGAAAAACCTAAAAAATTTAGGTACAAATTTTAAATATTTCGTATTTTTCTCAGCAAACCCTTTCATTTGATACCTATATATTGGGGGTGCATAAAAAATAACTGGTCCGCCATATTGGATTTACATAGACGTCACTTAGCTAACCATGCATTGTTCTCCTAACTTAACGTGTAGGTATGCAAAACTCAGCTCAATAGGAAACCGGGAAGTGGTTCTAATTTAGCTTCCGAGATTTATACCAAACTAACAGAAAAACTATGTAACACAACAAGATAATATAAAGCTTGTAAAATTAATGTTTCCGGATATGATGGCAAGGACACCACACTCAACGCTTCGGCTGCCTTCCCAAGCCTCAACCTCTTGATAGTCAGCACTTGTTCTAGAAGATTCCTCCTCTCTTATTCTGGCAATGTAAGGTAGAAAACAAAATAAAGCTATTTACGTACTGTTGCAAATGTTTAACCGCCCACTTAACAGTGGTGTCTGATGGGGGCGAAGGCACCAGGCCCAAAGCTTCGGCTGCCTTTCCAAGCCTCAGTCTCTTGATAGTCAGTACTGGTTCTAGAAGATTACTCCTCTGTAGCTCTGGCAGCATGTGGTCAGCTATCTTAGTGGCGCGGTACGAGGTTAGGAGGTGATAGCATACGCCGTTCTGGCAGCGGCCCGCGCGGCCTCGTCTGAAATAAATAGCGTCTTCTTTTTAACAGTCAAAATAGACTAACCAATACTAATAATCAATAAACTGACCAATAGTCTCTCTTATCGTGTGGCACAATTAACCGTACTATCCAAGGGATAGACGGCAGTTGCCTGGTGTTGCATTTAGCATTAACCGCGGTAGGCGTTTAGGTTTACATCTACAGACGTATGCAATCAGATGTGCAGGTTTCCTCAAGGTGTTTTCCTTCACCGTCAAAGCAATCGGTGAGTATATGTACGTAAGTTTCAAAAAACTCATTGGTACATTGGCCGTCCGGATTTGAACCCACGACCTCTGGATAGGAGGACTGAGTCGTTACCGGTTGAGCCACTGACGATTTCAATATAGATAGACGCAATGTCAATAAACAGAACCCCGTGGGTGCCCGTGGTCCAGTGGTCAGCGTTTCTGCCTGCTGGGGCGAGCGTCGTGCGTTCGATTCTTGCTCAGGGCATACTATCACGTGACAAACAGGTTTGTCTGCTCTGTGTATGGGTGTTTAGTATCTATAATTATTATAAGTATGTATATCAGTCTCTGGTTCCCGTAGTAGAAGTAATCCTATTTCGGAGCCAGCAAGTGACCATGTGTGATTTGTTTTTTTTTCAATTTTTTTAGCTGCACAGTGAGGGTTTATCTGCCATGTAAGTTGTTGTGAAATTAAGGGGTAAACATTACCCGTATCAATCTGAAAATCATGGGTATACCCAAAATGAAGTCATTAAAATGAAGAATCCGGTTACAAAATATCATATTCATATGTTTTGTAATTGGGTATGCTAAATTTTTTATAAGCCATGAAAATAAAAAAACCATTTCGAGATATTTTTATTTAAAGCCATATTTTTTCATTTTCCACTCGAAAAAGTAAAAGATTGCGTAAAAAAATCGGAAAAGGACAATAACCTTCATTTGACCCCTATGACGTCACGAGTTTACAATAAAACCTTATTTCACCACTGAACGGAACGTGCACTCTTACTTGTCATATCAATTACGGACCTTGCATTTGAGGACGAGCTTTCGTCGAGCACTGAAAAAGGCACTATTTATTTATCATCCACCAAAAACTACGTTTGAAACAATCAAATATTATTAGAACGTCATTCAAATTAAATACTTAAATGGGTAAGATATTCATTAGAGGTCCAATTTTTATTGTGGTTCTAAAAAACATTTAAACTCTGAAGGCCTTGTCCATACATAGATTATGATGTTTGATGACAAGTAAATTTTGACTTTGACGTTTCGTTGTTGGCTTTGTGATAGTTTCGTTTCGGAAAAGGCAAAGGTTACTAAGACCATACAGCCAGGTCTGACGTATTTAGGCTTCCTTAGCTGTTGGATTTGTAATGCTAGTGCCGGTGCAATGAAAAAACAACAAAATAAAACTACGAATGCGTCTACCACAAATCCCGCCAAAAAACCTTTGGGAATGATTGACTTGAGTGACTTGACAGTTGACGTCAAGGCCTATTCATTTCATCGTCATAGAAATAGGGCTGTTCGTTTCATAGTAATGTGAACCGATGACGTCATCAAGGTTTCAAAATTTAAAAAAATATTTAAAAATATCTAGAGGCTTAAAAAATGAAATATTCAAATTAGTTTTTCAAAATGGTCTAAACCATCAGAAAAAAAATTAAAAAAAATACATTTTTTTTTAGCATACCCAATTGCTGAGAAAAATCGAGATCCCTGCGACCAAAGTTTCTAATGCGTCGCCTTAATAAATAAACAAATAAATGCTGAACTGACCTTTGACGCAAATTGGCCTGTGAGATCCATTCATTCTTGAGGGTAGTTACGTTGTCCTCTATGCTCAGCCCGCTTATCTTCACCCTCCCACAGTCCACCACGTACACAATATCATCAATAGTTATCGAGGTCTCCGCTATATTTGTCGCCACTATGATCTTCCGTATATAAGGCGGGGGTCTTTCAAATATCAAGTGCTGCTCCAAGGAGGGCAGCTTCGAGTGCAGGGGATATATTACGAACGAGGACTCCGGAAACATGTTGCTTTCGTACATAAATCGTATTAGCTTCGAGATGTCGCCGATGCCAGGTAGAAATACTAGTATAGCGCCAGGCGGACCATTACATATGTATATTAGCAGATTTAGTATCAGATCTATGTTCAGATCTTCAATTCTGGAGTCTTGTAATGTTCTATAAACACTTGGATCCAGTTTATGTTTTATTGATTCCAGCCATGGTCCTGAAATAAAGTAGCAAAATTGTACTGTTAATACGGGTTTCATACACTTATAATTACATCAGCCGAAAGATCTCCACTGCTGGATTAAAGTTCCGTGTACGCTATTTTGCCGATTACGCTGATTTACAGACGTGATTTTGCTGTTAAAAAACTGTATTTCAATAAGTTTTAATGCATAATATGAAATATAATTTCAATTACGATTTAATGAGCGATAATTTCGATTAAGCGACCTCAAATCCGCAACTGTTTGGTGAAATTTTGCTATAAAAGGTTTAGAATATTCAATAATATTATCTATATACGGATTGTATTGACGTTTAAACGGTATGAAAAAAAATACAATATACTGATGTGAAATACTTTCTACCACTTTGTTTGTTTGTGAACTCTTTATTGTGCAACAAAATATACAATTATAGATACATAATAGAAGTAAGCACAAAGGCGGACTAATCCCAAACAGGGATCTCTTCCATCCAACCCTTAATCGCTTTGATATAAAATATATGAGTAAAACATATTTAACTCAGCCAAACTTCAGAGAAAACTGGCAAGGATTGCTAGTAATTTCGGCTACTTAGAACTCTCATTCATAAAAAGAAAACTAAAAAATTAAACTTTAGTTCAAGTTCTATCCATTTCCTGAAAAAACTTTTAAAACAACCTAAATCTCGCTTTATATTACTCGACGCAAGCCTCGAGTCAGCACTCAGCAGTCCGCGTCGAGCGCTCTCAGAGGGTGGACGTATCGCTCTGCGCTCCCATGACGCTCCCGCAAATCTCGCGATTCTACAACCGAACCATGAGTTCTTGATACTTTGGTTTCCACAACCGACCGGTCTTGCGTTGCCCGCATTCAGCGGATTCCCGCGATGTTCGCCAGGTCGTCAGTCCAACGAATTGTAGGCCTTTCTACGCTACGTTCTCTGGTGCGCAGTCGCCACTCGACATTTTTATTGCCCCAACGGCCATCCGTTCTACAAGCTATGTGCTCCACCCACTTATCAAATATTTTAAATCTAAATTTATATCTACGCTATTATTCACGCTTACTTATTTCATATTTGTACTGGATGTCCTGTTCCATTTTCTGAGCCATTTCTCTACCCCTTTTTGAAAACTTTATCCGTTTTGGTAGACCATTCGACATTTTGGGCTCATCCAGTTGAAATTTGGTCTTTTGTAGGATCTCCTCCAAGTATATGTCTTCTACTGGGTAAGCGAGGCCTTCGATGTGCAACATGGGGCAGTTGTCAAAGTAGTGTGACAGTTTTTGAGCTTCTAAGGTTGCACTCATCAGTATCAATTTGAGATCCTTTCGTTTGCTTAGTACCTAAAAAATAATAATACTGTAAAATCCAAGTCTAATTTTTGTTTAGATCTCACGCGGGCGAGCCTTATTTGTACCTAATTTGGAATGTGTATAGACACGCGTGTTTGTGTGCGTAACTGACGATCCACAATGCTCATAAGTTAACGCACACTAAAACAATATGCATGTGCACCTAGAATCACAATGAAGACCAACCCGCCGTATGCAAACATCTGTACATGATTGCATGTATAGAGACATGTCTGTAGAAGGTTGTCTGTAGAATAAACAGACAACCCTGCGGCACTCCACACTAGTTGACCGATTCATGTAAGTACCTATTTACTACTACTACTAATTTTACTTTTTAACCACCTCCGTGGCGCAACGGTTAAGTCCATTAGCGTCACATCAGGAGGTCGTGGGTTCGACTCCCGCCGGAGTCTAACTTTCTAAGACTCGGTTTGGTTGGTAAAAGGGCATTTTCTAAGCCGCCTGGCTAGCTAAAACCATCTTATGTCTTGTCGCCAAGCATCAATCTTCACAGCATTGATGTGTTTCGGCTTGAAGATAAGATAGCCAGTTCCCCATTGCGTTGGTGAATCCTGGTAAGCCCGCTTCCATCTTCGGCATCATCGTCACTTACCATCAGGTGAGACGATGCCAAGGGCTTACCAATTGTGAAAAAAAAATAAAAAAAGGAAAACCAACCAGTTCTCATATATTATGTGTGAGTGCGTTACTATTGTAAGGCTGGCTATCAACCATCATAGAGGAAAAAAAAGACAACACTATATGTGAGCAACACAACTCATCGTAACAGGCGAAGATATATATATATATATATAATATATATATATATATATATATATATATGGGCAGTGGGAGGCGAGCTTCACTTCTTTATACATTAAGTAGCTGGGTGATGTGGTCTAGTCATGAATCGTCATCTGCAGCTGAGTAGCTAAACTATAACCTAGTAACCTAACGAACTGTGAACTCGAAATGTACTCGTTTTAGAATAAAAAGTAGAAAATAATATGTTTTGGCCCTTTAAGTAAAATGCAAGTAGTTATATTTATTTTGATCTAAGAGTCGTCGCGTAGGGGGCCGCTAAGTTGTGAAATTGTTACTTATTAGTTCTAGTTAAGTAAACAGTTGTATTCTGTTTTTTTTATTTACTTAGCGGCCCCCCTACGCGACGACTCTTAGAACAAGACACTTACATTAAACTTAAAGGGCCAAAGCATATTATTTTCTACTTTTTAGAGGTTTTTTTTCGGGGGTTTTCTAAATTTTTAATTTAATTTTTATTTCATGGTTTTTAACCTTCACGTATTCCATACACGATACCTCTGCTGTAAGTTGGTAAGGAATTGGGTATCCTGTAGATACCAGGAGATGATGCATCAGGTTAAGGTTACCATGTTCTATCTAAAACCTATTCATTGAGACTATTACAATGAGTCCAAACACGATTCATCTGCTGTAATTTGGTGAGGAGTTGGGTATCCTGCAGATTTTAGAAGATGCTGCAGCATCAGGTCAAAGTTACCATGTTCTCTCTAACACCTATTAATTGAGACTATTCTAATGAGCCCACCCAAACACGATACCTCTTCTGTAAGTTGGCGAGAAGTTGGGTGTCCTGCAGATTCCAGGAAATGCTGCAGCATCAGGTCAAGGAAACCATGTTCTATGTAACACCTATTTATTGAGACTATTTCAATGTGCCCTATACGATGCCTCTGCTGTAAGATGGTGAAGAGTTGGGTAACTTGTAGATTCCAGGAGATGCCGCAGCATTAGGTCAAGGTTACCATGGTTTCGCAATACTATTACAGTTGCAGGGCACCAAATTTCGAATCAAAAAAACCGGTATAAGTTGGCCACATCCCTTCATCACCTAGGTAAGAGCTGATGATCTTCAAACGCTGGAACAGATCTTCATAAATTATGGCTAAGAACCACCTCGATCACAACAGCTTTAAAAAAAAAACTCATCAAAATCGGTCCATTCGTTTAAGAACTACGATGCCACAGACATACACACAGATACGCACGTTAAACTTATAAAACCCCTCTATTTGCGTCGGGGTGGGGGGAGTAAGTTTGTCCTTCGAGTATAACAAAATTAACTTCTGAAGAGCTTTTAGTACCGGTGATCTACATGCTTTCAGAAGTTCAATCGTTATTTCTATCATTACAATTGTCCGTAGAACTTCTCTACTTCTTTCAGCAACTCAGTCTTAGACGATATGATCCTGCCATCCTCAGTTTTCAGCTTGGTCAGTTGGCTTTGGCTTTGGCCTTTTGAGCCTTTGTTGCACTTAATCGCCTCTTTAAAAAAAAATATTATACCGGCGGAAATCGTGAGTCAGGGTCTTAGAGATCTGCCTGTTTAGTTGCCGATACTGAGTAGCGTCTTCAGAGGACTGGAAAACCAATCTGCTTCTTTCTTCCTTGAGGTCGCTGGTCAAGTCCGAGATTTTTTGGTTCTATTTGAACGGCGAGTTTTAAAAATCTTAGACCCGACCGTTAGGACAATTTCCACAAATCTGTCATCATTATAATCGTCCACATTATCGCAGCCATTCGAAGCGATAATAGTGCAACTCGAGCTGAAAGTTCTCGGGGTTTTGGAGCTGGATGGGCGCTGATCGGAGCGTAGACTTCATCAGTCGACATTTTTTAAGCTTCGTCTTTAGATTAAATGTGTTCTTACCATTAGGTGTTCGCTTCCTGTTTTTACTGAGTTGATCACAGAGACATAATTGAATATTTGCCTTCTCGTCGACTATATAAAGTAAATCTCGTTCTTCATTACGCCATTGGGATGCAACCATGTCCACTTCCGCTGTTTTGACTTTTTTTTTAAAGAAGGAGTTCATCATAAAGAGGCTCTCCCTATCCAGAAAGTCGGCCAGAATTGACCACGTGCATTTCTTACTCCGTATCCAACTTGCCCCACTCTCAGCTCAACCTTCGCTTCCCCCATAAGAACGGTATAATGGCTCCTGGTGTTATGTATGGCTGTAGTAATGTCCTCATACATAGACTCTACCTTGTCGTCGGAGTGTTCCGTGGTCAGCGCGTATATGACCTATATGACCTTCAACGAATACCGTTTGGTGATTTTGAATATAAGGTATGCTACCGTTGTTAAAACGCTCAAGATCTGGATCACACTGTTAATCAGGGACTTGTGGACGAGAAACCCAACACCATCCTGGGACAGTTGGTCACCCTCCCGGAAATAGAGCAGGTTTCCGGATTTAAGGATCATGGTGTCCTCTCCCTCTCTTCGGACTTCACATAAACTTACGATATCCCACCGTTATTTGCCCTAAGTAAGTGTTATGTTTATAGTTAATTTGGGTATGCTCGACTACGATAGATGGTTAAGGCTTCGCGAGAAAGTGTGTACAAGGTGCCTGTACAAATGATTTGTATGTATGGTCGAAGTATGTACAATGTTTAAAAAAATCACGAATAAAATTTCAAGGGGTTATTTAGCATCGAGTAAAGAAAGCAGGAAAAACATTTTAAAAATCTATCTTCAAAAAAAAATTCCCTGGGGTAATTCCTGTCCGGCGTGTCCTAGTTCTGCGGTGTATAATCCGGAGCCCGAGCCTAGGGTTACGGATGAAAACCACAATGGCTGTGAAGGCGGACGTGAAGTGCACCAGTACGGTGGAGGAGTCTGAAAGGGCAAATCTCCACCGGAGAAGGATACTCTGTAGTCAAACCCCTCCACAAGGGCTCCAGCGAGGCCCGGAGGGGTGCTGCGTGCTTAGGATGGACGGCGCAGTAGGGATGGTAGCGGAAGAACCCTACAGGGTCAACGGTAGCGCCCAAGTCCTCCAAAAGGATTACATCCTTGTCGTCTGATGGCAGTCGGCCGTAAAACTAAAGCCAAACATTTACTTCTAGTCATGTAAAAGTCACAAAAATAAAAGAGCGCAAATGCTAGGGCGTACCCCTCAAGCAACGGCATCAATGAAAAGGAAGCAGCGAATACGAATACCAGAAGCGACGGAAGAGGCACCGAGCCTAGATACCAAAAACGTAAATTGCGAATCGCTAGATGAAATGTAGGCTGGATGACAGGACGCAGCACTGAACTGAGAGAAACCCTACACCGTAGACGCATAAACATCTGTATGCAGACCTCTATGGCCATGTAGGACGCACATCAGACTTATATCAAAGTGTACATGGAAACCAAGGCTATGGAACACCAAATCCCGAGGGCGAAGACATACTACAGTTCGCAGCAACGTACGATCTCGCCATCTAAGAGTGGAGCAACAAAACTCAGAAAGACTGCAACTTGCGAATCGAAAAAACCTCAGGCTGTTAAGAGACTGTAAGGTTATCCCAGGAGAACCGTTAACGTCCCAACACAGGATCCTGGTTACAGAATTCCTTATCATAAAAACTGTAAAAGTGAAAAAAAAGATAGAACACCAACGTACCAGTATATTACATCCGAATTGTAAAAGATATGTACGACGAGGACGTCCCCACAAGTGTGCGATGCCTAGCCGGTATTAGTGATGAATTTGAAGTGAAGGGTTGGGTGCACCAAGGCACAGTATATATATAAGTACTAGCGTAACCAAGGTTCCACGTTGAGTCATATGCTTTTCAATCTAGTAATGAACCACCTAACCGCTAAAATACAAAGGCCACCACAAGTGTGCGATGCCTAGCCGGTATTAGTGATGAATTTGAAGTGAAGGGTTGGGTGCACTAAGGCACAGTATATATATTAGTACTAGCGCACAGTGTAATATTTGGCTAATCTAGCGGAACTTAAATGAAAATTCAAATTTCGAACAAATCAAGAGATTTAATATGCATAAGATACCCGAACAATAGGCCAGTGCGTTTTAGTGTTTATTTTTTATGTGGCAGCACTGGTTTTTATATGGCAACCTCGGGAAGTAAGGTTTGCTCTGGCCGCTATGTAAAAAGCGCGCGAATGGCCTGTTTAGATTATTGTGATCGTGAGTAAAGCGAGTTTTTTTACCGAAGTCAAACTACAAAACGTACTGATATTTTATATTCACTACTGTTAGTTGTCGACATCTTGCAAGGTAAATTTTATTAGAGTTTATTTTTTTACAGTTATAAAGGTATTTATTTGCCAAAAAATATTTTACAAAAGTTTTGACATTGCTTTGAGTTTTAAAAAAATATCCATAGGTATCCGACGAATTTTTATTCTTATTACCTTAATTGGTTCTTCTTCTTTTAAATGTGGTTGGCTTTGGCTGCGCATATTTGCGCCACTCATTCAATGTTTTATTTTTATTTTTTAGTGGTAACCAAAATGAAGAAACATAAAATATTCGAAGTATGGCACAAGAGTAATAAAGAAGATCGAAATACGTGCATATCTAATTATGTAATGCAGACATACAACCTGGTTGATCTGGAAAAAACGCCTAAGGAACTTAAAATGTATATCAGCAGTCTTACTTCCAAAATAGCAGCCAAATGGAAGCAAAGCAACAGAAAGTTGTCAAGATTTTTGGCTGAATGAGGCATGGTTGGACAGCGAAGTAACTTTACCTTTTAAGTTTCTTAACATGCTTACATCAAGAGGCGCAGTAGAATCGCCAGATTGTACAAGATCAGGACGACCAGAGAAGGCATTTGAAGAATGTTCTTTGAAAGTAAAAAAGGGAAAAATTAGAGATCTTGTTTGTACGAAGACTCTAGGAGAACTAGCGCTTGCTACCGAGGTCAGCCTGAGATCCGCTGGAAAAAGAGATGCAGCCAATATTATAAAAGAGGTTGCAACTGCTTCGCCATCCAGAGCTACTAGAATAAAAAAAGCGAAAAGAGTTTTCGATGAACCGCAACCGAAACTTTCTCCAGAAGCCGCCTTAGCGCTAATGGTCAGTGCCAAATTAAGCAAAAAACAGTATAACATACTAAGACAACAGTTTAAGAGTATAAATGCAAACTTATACCCAGCTTACCACCTTATTTAGAAAGCGAAAGAAGAGTGCTACCCTCCACAAGAGGCGATTAGTGTTACTGAAGTCTCAGCTGCAGTTCAGCTACAACCATTACTCGACCTCACTGTAAAACGAATCTGCTTATTACAAAAAGAAGTCTTCAATGAGGTTCCAGGGTTAGCTTCTAACTCTCTACGACTAATTTCAAAATGGGGGTGTGATGGTAGTTCAGCGCAGAGCCGTTACAAACAGAAACTTGCAGGTGATCATGCAGAATATAGCGATGAACATTTGTTTTCGGTCACATTCGTTCCACTACGTTTAGTTGATGAGCGAAGTAAAAAAGTCATATGGCAAAATCCTCGTCCCAATTCCACCAGGTTCTGCAGGCTTCTGCGATTCGTGTTTAAAAAATAAACCAAGCATGTAATAAAAAAAGAAACTCACCAAATGAAGGAACAAATTTCAAACCTGGTTCCAACAAAATTGGAAATAAACAACTTAGAAGTGGAATGCAGGCATGAGCTGGTACTTACAATGGTTGACGGCAAAATCTGTAGCACATTATCTCAATACGACTCTTCTCAAAAATGCTTCATATGTGGAGCCAGCCCCAAGCAAATGAACTACAAAACAACTGACACAACATCGACATCAAACCAAGAAATGTATACGTTTGGTATTTCACCCCTTCACTCATGGATTAGGGCATTTGAATGTCTACTACATATTTCCTATAAACTAGAAATAAAGAAATGGCAAGCGCGATCGACTGAGGAAAAGAACTCTGTAGCAACAAGAAAAGATATGATTCAAAATCGATTTCGTGCAGAAATAGGGCTGTTGGTAGACATGCCGAAACAATCAGCAGGGAATACGAATGACGGCAATAAAGCACGTAGATTTTTTAGAAATACCGAACAAACAGCAGCTATCACAGGGCTTCATTTTAACATCATCTTCCGATTTCGTGTTATACTGGAGACACTATCCTGCGACCACGAAATCGATTCCCAAAAGTTTGAAGAATACGCTCAAGAAACAAGAGAAATATACCTCCAGCTTTACCCTTGGTACTACTTGCCCCCAAGCATCCATAAAATTTTGATTTACGCTAAAATTATAATTGAGGCGAGTATACTACCTCTAGGTCAGTTGGCAGAAGAGGCTCAGGAAGCAAGTAACAAGGAATACAGACTATTTCGTGAGCACTTCAGCCGCAAAACGTCAAGACAAGATACCAATCGGGATGTACTAAACAGGTTTCTCATACATTCTGACCCCTTACTGTCCAGTTCCAATAAGTCTGTTCCTAGAAAACACCACACTATACCTCGAGAAACTATCATGCTTCTGAAAGCTCCGGAAATTATCGGGTCAAGCAACTCAGATGAAGAAGAAGAAAATGAAGAAGAAATTGATAGCGACGACAGCTTATAATTTAATTTTTAACAGAACCTATAATAAAACTGTATTCATTAAAACTATTTATACAACTTATATGAATATCGTGTTTGTATTTTTTTTTAAATATTTCCTAACGATTCATTTAAATAACACAATAAAGAAAATGTTATAAATTTATATCTTAATATCTATGTTAAGTTTCACCAAGACCAATCCATCAAATCTGTAGTTATAAATTAAATTAATGTACGCTGAATAAAGTTCCGCTAGATTAGCAAAATATTACACTGTGTAGCGTAACCAAGGTTCCATGTTGAGTCCTCTGCTTTTCAATCTAGTAATGAACCACCTAACCGCTAGAATACAAAGGCCACCCCCTTGGGACTTGCTATACACAGACAATATAGTACTCATCAACGAAGATGCGGAAGGTCTGCAGCAAAGAGCAATGGAGAGTCTCATTGGAGGAGGTCGGACTGCGGATTAGTAAGCAAAAGACCGAATATAAACTGTAAAAGTGAAAAAAAAAGATAGAACACCAACATACCAGTATATTACATCCGAATTGTAAAAGATATGTACGACGAGGAAGTCCCCACAAGTGTGCGATGCCTAGCCGGTATTAGTGATGAATTTGAAGTGAAGGGTTGGGTGCACCAAGGCACAGTATATATATATATATAAGTACTAGCGTAACCAAGGTTTCACGTTGAGTCATTTCCTTTAAATCTAGTAATGAACCACCTAACCGCTAAAATACAAAGGCCACCACAAGTGTGCGATGCCTAGCCGGTATTAGTGATGAATTTGAAGTGAAGGGTTGGGTGCACCAAGGCACAGTATATATATTAGTACTAGCGTAACCAAGGTTCCATGTTGAGTCCTCTGCTTTTCATTCTAGTAATGAACCACCTAACCGCTAAAATACTAAGGCCACCCCATAGGGGATTTGTATACACAGACAATATAGTACTCATCAACGAAGATGCAGAAGGTCTGCGCAAAGAGCAATGGAGAGTCGCATTGGAGGAGGTCGGACTGCGGATTTTCAACATTTCAACTTCAGCAGCAGAGGCCACAGTGACACTATCAACCTTGAAGGCACACCTCTGAAAAAAGCCGATAGTTTCAAATACCTCGGGCTCAGTAGTCTCTACAGACGCTCTACCATCGACGCCGACGTCACCCACCGAATTAACACAGGTTGGATGAAGTGGAGGGAACTAACGGGAGTTTTGTGTGATAAGAGAATGCCGATGCACATTAAGGGCAAAGTTTATAAGACTGCTGTACGACCAACCCCAACATACGGGGCCGAATGCTGGCCCCTCAAAAACAACAAGAGGTTAGAATGCATGCCGCTGAGATGAGGATGCTACGTTGGTCGGGATCGTTGCTGGATGCTATCCGAAACACCTACATTCGCGGCAGCTTCCGAGTAAAACTGATCCAGGAAAAATTAATGGAAGGCCGTCTCAGATGGTACGGTTATGCAATGCGTCGCCTACCAGAACATATGACGCGACAAGTACTCGAAATGTTTCCAGCGAGGTAGACCCCGACTCACATGGATAGCTGCTGTAAAAAGGGACATGAACTGATAATGTCCTGGCGAAGAATTACTAGGAGAGCCGTCCCCAAATAATGGAACCAGGGCTAGGCGGAGTAGTAGTTTCTCATACAAACTGAGAAATTACCAACACAAAAAATTAAAAGTACAAATGTCTGTATGGCCGTTCGTTCGATATTATTCGTACAATATTACCAGCCTTTTTATGCCTACTACCTAACAGGTTAACGAACTGGCGGGCATTAACCTTTTTGTGCGGAAGTAATTATGATGACAATTTGTATGAAGGTGAATTTTATTCAAGATTATTATTTCTGTGTTTTGTACAAGATACATATGACTGCTTAATTTTTTAACACTTTTATATAATTAAATTGCATACAAATTAGGATAGGACATGGTCTTCCCTGGTACAATAGTATTCTTGGCTACTTGCTCACTGCATAACCATTGACATCACCTTGGATAGGTGAGTGGTTTTAGTGGGTGATAATGAGGGGCAAGCACTATGAGACCTGCTTGATGCGCAAATAGCTTACCTTTTTCAACATGCACATAGACAAGTCAATATTGCAGTCTCTTTCATGAACCTCGTCTAATATAATGTGGCTGTAATCTGGCAGCCCTTGCTTCATCTCCAGATCAGTCAATAGGATGCCGGTCGTGCAAAACATTATGCTACCGCGTGGCCGAGCATCTATCCTATAGGAATAATTTAAAAAGAATATAATTTTATAGCCTACTAACTGAATCACTACAAAGTCATAGATAACGAATACTTTCTAGGAAGTAAAAATCTTCTCAACCGATCCTTTGAAAAAATCTAACCTGACAGTTGTGTTCGCCCTATTCATTATGTCCAGTTTGTCGGTGTTTCAAAATGTGTAATCCCAGAAAGTCCTGTCATAATTTCCAGTTCTCAAATTGTCTAGTGTACAAAAATGTCCAGTTACGAAATCGTTAATGGTACCATAATTTCCAAAAACTCGGAGTATTTATCGGCCAAAATATATTTGTGTTGTGTATGCAACAAGTATAACAATAATATTCATATGAATAGAAAGGATAACAAGTTGACGGTAAATTTTTTCTTTTGTTCATTTCCGAACTTTAGCGTGAGTCAGATTCACACTTGGCCTGTTTTCATTACGTTGTTTTATTTTAAAGTTTGCGCTATAACAAATGGACGCTAAGTATGGACTTAACCACCTGGATACGTGGTGGGAGGTTGGTAAACACCGCTGTTATTAGTTTTCAAGCTGCTTATATGTATAAGGCATCTGACAAGGTTTAACTACTGCCATATTATGATAGCAACTGGCACCAACCACTTAACATGCTTTACGAAGCATGGTAACCGTCAACATACACGACACTAGCAGTCCACCCTGGTACTGATAAAGCTTTCGGTCAGTTAACTTGCATAATCGTTGCAAACACGCAATTCTACTGAGTTACGACTGCTTAAAATACATACTTGAAAGTATTTTTGTTAAAAACTTTTCTTCAACATATTATTTTATTCTTATCAATACTAATACTAACTTCTCCAGCCTGACAGCATAGCCAACAGAGTTTCCCATCCTCTCCCCCCTCTCAGTGGCCACCCTGGCTGCGAGTGAGGATGCCGCTATCCTCCTCGGCTGCGTCACCAGGATCTTCACATTGGCCCCACTCTTATTCCTCAATGCATAGTCTAGTAATATTTGCGGAACCTAAAATTAGATTAAATTTCGTACCATAATTATGTTATCTTTTGATTGAGAGCACAAATCTTTGTAAGCACATAATCTACCATCAGTTTATTTTTCTACATTGAAAGTAGTAATAATTAATTTATTGCGATACCTGAGTAGATTTTCCACACCCAGTTTCACCACTGATAACTGTAACTTGATTTCTGTTAATCACTTCCAAAATCTCACCAGCCCTCTGATAAGCAGGCAACTTTTCACGGAACACCAGCATTTTTTTAAACCCATTTTTTCCTATCATATTTTGATATTCTTCAAAGAAATTTTCATTAATTTCTTGGACATCTGGGTTTGAAGCATTAATACTGATGCCTTTGGACAGGCATTCATCAAGTTTTTCATCAAAAGTGCCAGTGATGATGTCTTCGTAACTGTATTTGTAGTCGCCTCCACTTCTCAAAGACAAAAGCCTTTTAGTACTTTCATTATCAATTACCATTAAACTGCCAACTGGCATAAATTCAGATGTATCTCGCCTATATGAGTTATCACCAAGGACAGAAGTACTAGTGCTCGGCTGATCAGTAAAAAGTGGAATGAAATCAGGTGTCAGGAAAATGTCTTTATCTCCAAAACACAGATTGCTTTCTAATCTTTTTTCATAAACTTTATCATTGACAAAAGTTTTTTCTTCTTTTTTATTTTCTTTAGCATTGACAAAATATTCATCTCCCTTTTTTACTGTGGAAGCATCAATACCATTGTCGGGGACCCATTCAATACCATCTTCCTCTAGTGAAAGGGTTTCCTTTTTTCCTTCTTTGACACTAAAAGGTTTATCTTGCGAATCATGTTTTTCATCTTTGACACCCATTAAACTTGAGAGTTTTCTTTTACAGATGGTAATATTCAGTGAGTTTGCAATTTTTTGTATAGACTGTAATTTTGCTAACACCTTATTTTCAATTGGTGGTGGAATATGGAAGCTAATCTGCAAAAATTTTCAAAAAGATAGTTATTTGTTTGCACAAAAGATTGTTATTTGTTAATATTCTCCTTATTGTACACAATTTCTTTTGAATATGTAGGTTTTACAAATTTCTTATGTTAGTCCCTAACAGAGTGATGAAGCAACAAATGAGATTTTCTTCTATTGAGAATGTTGAATGCCTCACTGGTTGAAAGAGAGGCGATTTTCTTCTATTGAGAATGTTGAAAGCCTCACTGGTTGAAAGAGAGACAGGCATGGTGGTGGTTAATAGAAAAATATAATGCGTGCCACTAAAGATGACACTTGATACACCACATAAAACATTAAAAAGTAGGAAGTATGCGAAATAGTTATCCATCCATGTACAGAAATAGAAAATCCTTTGCTTCTTTTGACATATAGGTGTACACGTCGAAAACCATCTTCCTACTGTGTTCCATGTAATGTTTTATGTGGTGTCAAGTCTCATCTTTAGTGGCACGCATTATATGGTGGTTTACACTTTACAGAAAATTTCTATTAATGGCAAGCGCCATTGCATCTGTCTGTGAGAGCCCTTGAAAACTTAAAAAGTGACAAAATACTTCTCATTCCTAAAAAAACATCACATCAAATAGTACCTATGTAAATCATTTACAGCTCGCACACAACTTTGGATAGAATTCAACATTACAGTTGGTACACTAATAAAAACCAATGCCATAAGACCACCTTATCGCTTAACCCTGCAGTGGTCGCACCCCCAAAAGTCTCTTGAGTGGTCACATGGATTACATATGTATATCAAATTGTTTTTTTTTTTTAAAGAAAATTCATTAATATTGTAATTTTTTTATTGCAAAATGGCAAGTACCCTTAACTTAAATTAAATTATAATAAGAAACTGGACAGAACAATTAACAGTTTTGTAAAAATAAACCAAAATACAAACTTCTTAAAAATTGTCTTTGAAAATTTACTTTGGATTATATTAAGAGACCTTCATATGCGTTAACGTTTATTGCAAAAAAAAAAACAACTATTATTTTCTTAACAGAAGCTACATACATATTTGGAATAAACAGAGCGGGGGTAGGGATTGTCATACTTAAAGTACATGGAGTTCTATTTAACACACTTGAACTGTTTATGAATAATTTCATTTTTAATTACCGTGGATTACATATGTAATCCGCATGAACACTGCAGCGTTAAAGAGATATCTTCTAGACAACCTAATATCTAGTTGCAGGAATTCCTCTAAAGATTTTATTTAATCCAAGATTAGTGGTTGACGTGCAACCCAACCTGGCACATCATATATTTAATACAAAAATTGATGTAATCTAATGCAAGTCCATCTGGATCTTCTATCCAACCTTATTTTTTGTTTATGTAAGGTATTGATGCACAGATTTGTCATCAAGCATTGGAAATAACCCCTGCGAGCCAATCCCTCTAGATGTAGTATGAGCAGCAGTTATATCCGACCAATTCACCTAATAAAAAAAAATTAATAGGCATTGATGCACAGATTTGTCATCAAGCATTGGAAATTACCTAACTTTCGCCCTTCTCAAAGAAAAAAAAAATTAAATTTATTTCGACTCCGCCCGGCAGTTCTACCAAATCAATTTGCACATTTTTTTTCTAAAATGAAAGGTATTGGTGCACATATTTGTCATCAAGAATTGAAAATTATCTAAGTTACGCCCTTCTGAAGTTATACCCAAACGCGATTTTCATAGCTTTCTTTCTCAATATCTCCGGTTCTAATTAAAGTAAGCAGGTTCGCTGGAACGAGGTTGGGTTGGACTCGGTTGGAGGGAAGCACATTCTCGCAAATCGTGCAAAACCGATGGCGAGCCGCTCGCGGGTCGCCCGCGCTGCACTCTCGATGTCCATAATTATAGAATTAATGCTGCAGAGCAGCACGGTTCCTCTTCGTTAACTTACTACGTATTCCAGCTTCTTAGCCGAGTTGTGTTTCTTCATATTTCTTCCTCTATCTCTGAAATAGAGGCCAATTTCTTTGCCCTTCAAGCCGGGTGGGATACGAGGTTTAGCGTTTTTCATGTCATTCCAAGAAGAGCATTTCGGAGCGTAACGACGAAACTTTTGACTTCCATCGCCCATTTTAGAGATTTCACATAGAATTTGCCTTGCAAAACGACCTGTAAAATTCTGAAAATTCAGCTTCGTTTTAGTCACAGAACACTATTACTCCACAAGGTTTTAATGAGGTATACACCAAAGAGAATATAATACACTACGTGTATACACCATGGCTACGTTCCACTAAACGCCCGCAACGATTGTAACACCCTCTGTATCGTTCCACCTAAGGCCCGTGGTCGTCGCGAGCGATCGCTCGACGTCATAGATGACGTCACTGTTCGCGACCACATCGCGCCCACTTCGCCCACAAAATATTGGTGGGTCAGAGTGGGCTTTCACCAAAGAGAATGTGGCCTCCCTATTGAAGAAGAGACTCCGACAAAAATCAGAAGAGGAGGAAGCGCGTGCCAAACGACATAAATAGCGCTTGGAAATGGACGAAAAAATGCTCGCGTTACTTTCTAAATTAGATGATAAAAAGTAATTAGTGTTATCGATTAAGGTCTGTTTTTTACATGTTAAGAGAGATTATATGATCATTTTAGAAAAACTAGAAAGTAAGTGTAATAGTGTAAGTTTTCATACGCAGTTAAAAAAAATCTACAGTATTCAGATTTAATATCGATTATTTATTGAACTATATAAACGAGAAAACAGAAAACTTTCACCATGCCGCCATATTGCGAGCACACAGCGCTCAAGATGTGCGTTCCACCTAAGACATTCGCCTACAACGCCCGCGGCCTTTTTCCGTTAGTGGAACGGCAGTTTCAGCGGTCGCGGTCGATGGCGTTGCGGGCGTTAAGTGGAACGTACCCCATGGTACTAATACACTTACTTTCTAGTTTTAAATTATCATATAATATCTCTTAACATGTAAAAAACAGAACTTATTCGATAAAACTAATTACTTTTTATCAACTAATTTAGAAAGTAACGCGAGCATTTTTTCGTCCATTTCCAAGCGCTCTTTATGTCGTTTGGCACTTCAATAGGGAGGCCACATTCTCTTTGGTGAAAGCCCACTCTGACTCACCAATATTTTGTGGGCGAAGTGGGCGCGATGTGGTCGCGAACAGTGACGTCATCTATGACGTCGAGCGATCGCTCGCGACGACCACGGGCCTTAGGTGGAACGATACAGCGGGTGTTACAATCGTTGCGGGCGTTTAGTGGAACGTACCCCATAGGTGAATATGCTCAGTGGTATACACTCCGGCCACCAAAGCGGATAAATTCACTATAGGTATTACCAAAGCGAATATAGTAACATCGAAACTATCATATTCCAGTGTTGCCAATCCCTATCAAAATTTACCTCTAAGATTTTTTCAAATCCCCCTAAAAACTCCTAAGTAAAGATTTTTATAATAAAGTAGCTTTTGCCCGCGGCTTCGCCCGGATAGACATCTTTTTTTATGCCTGTCTTTGAGGATGATTGGTACGCGAGCCGCAAGCGACTCGCGAGCGTGGACTTGAGTTTTCTCCAGACTCCTTAGGAATTATATCGGGCTATTCTAATTAGCAGTCTTTGTCACTTCCCTCCCACCTCCTTAACCAATTTTATAAAAAAGATCACTATGACGAACGACAACGACGGACGAACAAACGAAAGATGACGTGAGTGAGTAAGTGAAAGAAAGAAAGAAAAATCGAAAAGAGAAAGAACGCCATAAATAGCAAAGCGAATCACTCATAATGACTTAGGTTTAGTTTGTGGTTTTAATGACGTATTGTATATTTGTGTAATCAAATCACACTAATATTTTATAGGCGAAAGTTTGTGAGTGTGTATTTTTGTTACTTCTTCACGCAAAAACTACTGAACGCATCTGGCTGAAATTTGGTAGGTAGACAGATTATGACCTGGATTAACACATAAGTAACTTTTTTCACGCTCGCGAGCCGCTTGCTGCTCGCGCACTGAGCACCCTCGAAAAGTCATAGAAACGTTGTCCACGCGGGTGAAGCCGCGGGAAACAGCTAGTAATTAATATTGTTACTAACTGAATTAATAAAATTTAACCCTTTTGTTGTACGGATTTGATATTAAATTAATTTACATGTGTGACATATGTGACGTCAACTTCTAAGTACCTAAGCTAAGAAATAACTTGTGCTGCGCCAAACGGTCAAAGATTGCCTATCCATCCTGAGATGAATTAATTTTATAGAAGCCTATCAATTTATGATTACCTATAAAAGTTTTACCTATAAAACAGCAGGAGCCTGCATAAATCAGAGGTATTTATGAGTAACAGTGTAGTATTGTATATTTTAATCTTCTGTGAATAATGTTTTCGATAATTAATATAATAATTATCGATAATCACCGATGTGGAAGAAGTATAAAGACATGAGGGATGAAACTAGTTTTACTTTCAAATAGGCTGTCGTGCTTAGCACTAGCTTAGTACTTTCAATCACTCAGTGAGTGAAATCAAAGAACCTAAGTCCACTATGGCCTATTACTTCGAGAAACTCAGTATCAGCGGCTTTATGAAGAAGATCGAGCAACCGAACTTCAAGGAACTCGTCTTTGAGGAGTTCCGGTAGCTGGAGACTGTCCCAATAGAAGGCACCATTGACAACTGTTTGTTTTATCTTAAAACGATACAAAAAGGTTGGAAATTACGTCGTTGGTTTTCCCCGACCTTTTACCGCAATTGTAATGATAAAATGACCTCTTCCCAATTGACAGCTGTTATAAATATCACCCTCTTCAGATCTACGTCGTCAATATTAGAACAAATTTACACCAGGTCAGTACTGAGTATTTGTTTGAAGACATAACTGGAGATGAACTTCGACATGCTGATGAAAATGCTAAGCACCAGAACCACCGAGTTGGGGAACACTTTCTTTCACGAAGTCTGTGAAGCAAAATCATTTGCTCTTCTTCGAAGAGTGGCAGAATTCATAGAAGAGCCAATTCCAGAGATCCCGAACACTACAAACTATAATGGACAGCAGTACAAACACATCATCATCGAGGTCAAATCAAAATATTGATGCAACTTGGAGCAAACCTTAATGGATCTGAGGCACAGAGTGGTTTTACTCCTATATAGCTACGATAGCTTACTTATATAGCTACGATAGTACTAATATGTATACTTTGGTATAGCAGTACTAATATATATACTTTGGTATAGCAGTGTTCCGCTAATTGTGTCTTGACTGGTTCTTTGTTCTAGACTTGAACAAAATGGCTATTTCTGAATCCCCTTCTTGTACGGCTGTGTTCCGTAACTAATTAATGTTCATTTGAGCATACCGGTCACGTGCGTCAAAAAGAATGTTGTTTGTGCACCTAGGACAACGGCCCATCACCATCCAGAAGTCTTCCTCATCCATAGACAGGAAGAACTGCAAAAAATATTCGACTTAGATAAATAACACAAAGGACAATTCGAAAGATAAACAGGCTATCTCAAAAAATACATACTTCTAAAATATAAAGAGATTTTCCATCCGAATCCGTAGGAACTGTAGTTGGCAATGTCCGTATGAGCCAGATCATCCTGATACTGCATTTCTCAGGAAATATTGCAAAAAATGGGTCACTTAAGTTAATCCAGTTCAATCTTTCGGAAATAGAAACTGCCATGTTTGGGCCTTTAAATGTTTGAATTTGATCCTGTCATACAGATAAGCTAGTCCAATTTAATGAATTATTAATATATTACAGTACCGCTATTAGGTACTCACTGATAGAAGCACTTTCACTCGTTAAGCTTTCGCGGTGAAATGACCATTTTTCCTCTTAAAAATATCATTGGCGTACACGTGTAATTGAATTAGTTTATAACAATTTAATTAATAAGTGTGAGGCACCCAGTCCATTTATATTTTTATTGAAATTTGTAGCGTACAAACTAGCAATAAGGTTTTTTTTCATAAAAGACTTGGTGCTCATTACGATTCCAATGTTGTTTGCGTAAGCCGATCAACCTTGACTGCTGACTATCATTATATGAACCAAAGTTTAGAATTATTTCCGTGATGTCATTTTGAAGCAATGCCAGATTAACCATTAGGCAGAGTAGGCAACTGCCTAGGGGCCCCGCATAGACTAGGGTCCCGTGCACGCACCAAAAAAGGTTTCATCGACCGAAAATTTTATTTGAAAATTCATATGAAATTCCTTCAATAACAACTGGCGAATTCGCATAATCGTCCAGCCAGGTCGATAAATGCTGCGAAAATTTCAATTAGTTAAGATGACTGTATGAATACAATGAAAAAATGTTAATTCAAATTACTTTGGGACTTGTGCAAAAATTTTAATACATTTAAGTTATCCACAATTTTAGAACATCAGTGTATATTTAATATGAAAATAATACATCGTTCATAAAAATTTATGCATAACCAGTAAATAAAAAAAAAAACCTAGAAAAGTTGTTTATACAAAAACAGAAAATAGCTATTATAGCAATTGATATGAAATTCTAGTAAGTTTTATGAGTAATAAAAAATGTATGATGTTAAATTGATATTTATCATTCATTTGTACAATATATTTAAATTTGGCACTGTCATGTATGACTGTTGCCATTTAATTGTTCATCTATTTTTATTCGTTCGCAAAAAATAGGCAAAAAAAAACCCATCATCACAAAATTAAAAAAAAATATATATCCTATCAGATATAAAATGCTGACAAACTCAAGGCACTGTTCTTGGACACTAGACTTTAAGATTAAGCGTAGTTTTTGTCTATTTAACATTCTAGTTGCGTTGTTAGGAAAACGAGATTATTTAGACTAATAATAATCATATCAGCTGAAGGACGTCCACTGCTGGACATAGGCCTCCCCCAAGGATAAGACTAATAATATGCTAGTAAAACAAAATACTAATATTAATATTCATAAAACTTTTCAAAAATAACAAGTTCCAAAAAATATTATTTTAAATCAGCATTTATGCAGTCACCTTTATAAATTTGAATTTTCGCGGCACTCATTGACCTGACCGAACGGTATCGCTAAATTAATTCACTGAATATTTTACCCGAGGAATCGTTTTAATTGATTTTTGATAATATGGTACAATCAACTATCCTGATAATAGCATTGCAAATATTTAGAAGTCTGTGATAATAACCGCCACAATGAACATTTTTTTTTCAAAATTAAAATTTAAAAAAACTCTCTTCGTTTAACAATGTCTCAGAACCGTTTAAATTCATTGTCAATAATGGCCATTGAAAATGATATATTAGAAAAGGTGAACTTCCAAGATGTTTTTTTCTAAAAAGTTAGAAAAGTTATTTAAACTTATTAACTGTACAAAAACAATAAACATCTATGAAATTAGCCTTTTCCAATTAGTACTTAACACAAATATGTACAAAACTGTTTTCTTGGATTTATTGCACGAGTATTTTATTACATTTAACAAGATTAAATTTCAAATAACCGCGTCGCGTCTTATTTCTCTTTCCTGCTCCATCATGAGACCTGGATAATCCATCACTTATCAATAACCTGTTCATTAAGACTATTTCAATAAAGGTAACGAGTCAGGGTAGAGGATGCTGTTGATGCTGCAGCATCAAGTCAATAATATCACAGTAAGTAACGGGATACCTGGAGCCGATCATTATACTCACATCCCTTCATCAACTTGAAAAGACCTGGTTGCATTGCCTAGGGGCCCGGAAAGGGTTAATCCGGCCTTGTTTTCAAGTCGTTCTCCCAAACAAGCAATAATTTTCCTTATTTGTAGAGATTCATATCAGTTCGTTTTGGTCCAATCAACCGCGTTAATTAGTCACCGAAAACAATAAATCTGCTTTAGCTGCGCGTTGTTCAGCAAAATGCCTTTTATAAAGCGTGTTAAAGGATACCAATCCTAATACATTTAAGGGAGAGTTTTATGCGCTGATTTTTTTTTTATTTGTAAAAAACTTTTTCTGATTCAAACAACGAAAATTGAAAAAAAGAAAAGATTTTGTTGTGAAGATATGTCCATGTCACACCAATTTATAACTTTCTCATATACAATATTGTCTGCCATAAAAGGGACAACATGATTCAGGAGTGTAACTAGCAGCGTAACGCCATTCCATTCCAGCTTAGAAATGATCTGCTTTGTCTTCCCTAGACTTAACTAAGAGTAGCTGCACGAGAACACTGCCATCCGTTCTTTTCGACCACACATAAACTTAGGCTGCATAACCCAGCGAAGAACTGTCACAAAATCCGTGGTGGAGACTATACCAAGCCGAACCGTTAGGTTTTAGGCAATGAGGAATCTTGACCTGCTGCAAGTCAGGTAAACCCGATAAAAACTTCTTCCCATTTTAGTATTATATTTTCAGCTGCTGGGGCGTCCTAATCCACCCTTTGACCGCCGTCACTAGACAAAAGTAATTGTAATAAAAGTTTTATCGATAGTACAGCCGAGCCGCCATAGATAAAATAGACCGGCGAGTTACCGTGCCCTCCGAATCTGGGATATTAATATGATAGGTAAACTTGTTCGACACTGGGTTTCAATGGATTCCCAAAACCTTAATTAAGTCAGAGTTGACCGAATCGTCAAAGACGTGTCGTTTGCAAATGGTCTAATAGAAACTCATCAAGTAATTCCGGAACATTGCTAGAACACTTACGCTATTCATATTCCGCCGAACTAATAAACTGATACAACTCATTCCGTAGTTTAATTTCAGAGGGTAGGTAGATATAATAAATGACGATAATATCCGCGATATTCAAATACAATGTAGAAATTTCTGTAGGATACGCTCTTGAAAAACTACGTTAATCTGCAATTTAAAAACATTATAAGAAAGGCAGTTTTAATAGGTCCGTAGTAGAAGGGTAATTTTTTTTAACAGTAATAAGAAGGTTTTTTTGTTAAACTTAAACAAATGGAAGTCAAACTTTGTTTGGAAAAAGTTTGTTGTCAGTTTATGTAAGAAGATTAGAGTAGAATTACCTAGTAGTAAGGAGGGTAAATAAAACCCCCACCATACTACTGCAAGCGTTGGTAGGTGGGTAATAAAATTTGCCCCCTTTACTACTGGTAGTAAGGTGGGAAACGGACGGTTTATTTTCATACGTTTTTAAATTAATAATAGGTTATTTTTGCTACTAGCTAAAGGTAGCAGTTGGCAGCACTGAACGTCTTTCCTCCAGTTGTCCTACCTATCCTTTAGGGTACGTTCCACTTAACGCCCGCAACGCCATCGACCGCGACCGCTGAAACTGCCGTTCCACTAACGGAAAAAGGCCGCGGGCGTTGTAGGCGAATGTTTTAGGTGGAACGCACATCTTGAGCGCTGTGTGCTCGCAATATGGCGGCATGGTGAAAGTTTTCTGTTTTCTCGTATAAATAGTTCAATAAATAATCGATATTAAATCTGAATACTATGAAAACTTACACTATTACACTTACTTTCTAGTTTTTCGAAAATGATCATTCTCTCGTAAAAACACGTAAAAACAGAACTTAATCGATAAAACTAATTACTTTTTATCAACTAATTTAGAAAGTAACGCGAGCATTTTTTCGTCCATTTCCAAGCGCTCTTTATGTCGTTTGGCACGCGCTTCCTCCTCTTCTGATTTTTGCCGGAGTCTCTTCTTCAATAGGGAGGCCACATTCTCTTTGGTGAAAGCCCACTCTGACCCACCAATATTTTGTGGGCGAAGTGGGCGCGATGTGGTCGCGAACAGTGACGTCATCTATGACGTCGAGCGATCGCTCGCGACGACCACGGGCCTTAGGTGGAACGATACAGAGGGTGTTACAATCGTTGCGGGCGTTTAGTGGAACGTACCCTTAATGTTTTTGTAAACAAAGAGAATTTAAAAAACATATTTTACTGTCAAGATTTTTTAAAATTTCATTTGAATTTTATTACAGACATTAAAAGACATTTTCCGTGTTACCAAGTTATTTCCAGTATTAAAAACTATATTAAAAGTTAAATATTTGTACAGTTTTCATTTATAAAAATAGAAGAAAAATTGTATGAAGATGCGTGAAAGATGGGTAAGTCAGTAAATAATAATTATTTACGAGATTAGAAGAATAGGTACGAATTCAATGAGGACATAATATTCAGTAACTTGTGCCTAAGGCAATCATCATCAATCATGCATCATTTTATCATGTTACAAAGCACACCAGTCTGTTGTGGTTGAAGGAGTTAGTTATAATTTAGAAACATGCTACCTTTCTGGTACTCTTTGCTACAAGGAACATACTATACCTCGATAGGGGGTTGGAGGGTTGAGGGAGGAGTTTTTAGTATGATTCTAGCGACATCCAATACTTTTTTACTAGGAAAACACCCTAGATTATCCGACAAGTTTGCAAAGGTATGTTGTTTTCAATGTTGCCTATAGCTTCAGCCATATGTAAACTGGAATCATGTGTGAGGTGTAAGCAGTAATTTAATACATATGGTTGACTTCCTAATAAAAAGAACTAGATACTTTTCCCATTAACTCATTAATAAAAGAAGATAAGATAGCCAGTTCCCCATTGAATTGGGGATTTTTGGTAAGCCCGCTTCCATTTCATCATCATCGCTTAGCATCAGGTTAGATAAACCTTATCTTGTGATGTCCATCTGTTCATATGTCACAGTCAATTTTCTCTGCTGCTATTGAACCTACAGTAGTGAAATGACAGAACCAAAAGAATTTATGAAGTTATGATCCACAATGGAGAAGGAAGTAAAAATTTTTTTTTAGTGATAGCCTATGTATATACATATGTGTTTATATAAGAAGGGGATGAATTTTTTATGAACCCCCTTGGCTGGGGTGTTGTTAAATAGATTTCATAAAATGAATTACCTAAAAGTTTCTTGGTACAACATAGGAGTAAGAATCTGGTTAATGAGATGTAGGGAGATGTTTAACACCTTTGTTGTTGATATTCTGCCTATACACACAAAGCGTTATGCTTCCTATTTTATTATGCCAGTAGTAATAGAGTGGAAATCCATGCCAGCGTCATGTTTTTTATGGGATTTTTAAGGGAGAGTTAATAGGTACTACTTATATGAGTTTGAAATTTGAATGTATCATCTTTGACTACATTGTCACTTTCCATCAGGTTTGATGTAGTCAAATACACTCAAATTTAAAATAAAAAACCGACCAAGTACGAGTTGGACTAGCGCACCAAGGGTTACCATTATACCATTAACTATAAAAATCATGTTTGTTGTATGGAATATAATATTAATTTTATTTTAATTTGATTATTTAATTTTAAATTGATTAATAGAACTCAATATTCTGTGAATATTTCTAGCGTCTACGTTGCCATTATCAATATCGAGCAAAAATGAGCAAAAAAAATCACATTTGGTGTATGGGAGCCTGGAAATATTGGGTGCATGGAAATATTTATTTTATTCTGTTTTTTAGTATTTTACAATATCTGTGAAAATTTCAACTGTCTAGCCATCAAGGTTGAAATACAGCCTGGTGACAGACAGATAGACGGACAGCGAAGTCTCAGTAATAGGGTCCCATTTTTACCTTTTAGGTATGGAACCCTAAAAAAGGTATTGTTATGGCAAAGAACACGAACTTGAGATTTTGATAAACTCAATTGTGTAACACTAATAGAGTCCAACTAATAGAGGCTTTAATTCGGTGTACTGATGATCTGGTGAAGATAGCGGGAAGCCGCTGGATGCTAGTAGTGCAGAACCGGTCATCGTGGAAATCCTTGGGGGAGGCCTTTATCCAGCAGTGTACGTCCTTCGGCTGATATGATTATGATGATGAATAGATTCCAAAAAACTATAGTGAAAATGTATGTGAGTCTGTGTCCATCTAGTGCTCTGAAGGCTAAACTACAGAACAGATTTAGCTATGATTTTGGTTAGGGCAATGTCCTAATTGAAGAACTTACTGATGGACCTAGTATAACCCGTCAAAGTTAATGTGTCCCTGGTGTTTTCGAAACTATTACACCTAGGAAGCGAAGGTTATCCTGAAACAAACAGTTTTTAAGAGGGAACGTGGTGTAAAGAATAGGTATTTGAATAAAATGTTGCTGTCTCCCTCCCCCATACCTCTCCATATACAGCAAGAAAGTGAGAAATGCAGCACAGACCGATAATAGGCACTAAAATTGTCCAAAACAGCATTTCGTAATCCCCTTTTCCCTCCTCCAAAACTTGAGCAATAAAAATATTTTTTTTCCAAAATAATAAAAAAAAACGAATTATATACGCTTCTGTGTTTTCGTTTTATTGTTAACTAGTAGGTGCTCGCGGCTTCGCCCGCACAGTTTCCGTTTTTTGGTGTTCCCATGGGAATTTCCCGAAATCCTTTCTTAGCGGATGCCTACGTCATAACATCTACCTGCATGCCAAATTTCATCCCGATCCGTCCAGTGGTTTGGGCTGTTCGTTGATAGATCACTATGTCAGTCAGTCACCTTTGAGTTTTGTATATATAGATATGCATGTCATTTTTTGGTGGCTGTCTAAAAATGACATTTTAATTGGGCAATTTTCTCAATTTTTGAAGGCTCCTACTTCCTATTATAATTAGAATATGGAAAAAAACAAAACATAGGGGCATGACCATGGTAGATATAGGTTTTATGGAAAAAACATTTATACTCGATTGTCATTATCCAGGGAGGAAACAGGGGACTACCTTTGTATGGAAAAAATGGCGCCCGCGTTTCCTCTTAAGTAATAACTCCAGACCCTACACTATGCGTGGTCGGAGTTGCCTTTTTTTTATATTTGTAAAAAATACTCTAGTTTTGTTATTGTTCTAACCATAACAGTATATCAAATTAATTCTCAACATTTAAAATTCATAATTTCAATCAGAGTTTTATTACATTTTTGCAACTAGGTACAAACGAAAGAGCTGAATACTAAAGAGATTATGTATTTTCTTTGATAAAATAACAACATTGAATTATGCAATAGCTAAGTACTATACCGAGTAAAGGTATAAAACACCTTCTTATGTGTTTTTGATTACGATGTTTCATTACAGAAGAAAGTTTTCATTTCAGTATGATTAAGATTAAAAATATTTTTCAGGATTGTTTGACCATTCTCTGCAGAGGGAGGAAGAAGAAAATTGTTATTCTCATAATTGTTTTTATTATATTACTAAATGCAATGTTTTATATCTATTTGAAATTATACAGACTAAGGCACAAAAAGCACACAAAAAGGTAAGTGTATCATTATTTTCCGTCTAGTTAATTTGTTAACATTTATTAGATAGTATGTATGTATAAACATTTGTTACCCACAAGGAATAAATACATCAAGTTAAAACACTGAACACGTTAATAAAACTGACTTCCATTGCAGTAAGCTACCTTACTAAGTAAGTTTTGCATTATTATTTTAGGTTTTTGCATTATTATTTTGCATTATTATTTTAGGTTTTTGATAGTATTCAAAAAAGTACTACTTACACGAATTTTGATAAAATTTATATGGAACTAACTTGACAGCATACCCTAACTAATAAAAATAAACTGTACGGCAGCCCCGCACTAAACTTTCTCGACAATGTTTTAAGTATATAATTTTTTTTAATACATAAATTGAATTAAGTAATTTTTTTTATAGGTAATTAGTATAAATCATAACAGTGCAAACTTTTAGGTACATACTACATGTACCAAAATTATTAGGTACCTACCTATACATATAAAAAAGGGAAAAGTTTTTTTTCATTCTTTGTTATAAATTTAAAACTGTACATCATCAGCCGAAAAACGTCCACTGGGATTTCCACGAAGACTGGTCCTGCGCTTCCCGCATGCAGCGGCTTCCCGCGATCTTCACCAGATCGTCGGCCCACCGCATGGAAGGCCTTCCTACGCTACGTTTTCCGGTTCGCGCTCGCCATTCGAGAACTTTACTACCCCAATGGCCATCTGTTCTACGAGCTATGTGCCCTGCCCACTGCCACTTCAGTTTAGCGATTCTATGAGCTATGTCGGTTACTTTGGTTTTCCTGCGGATCTCGTCATTTCTGATTTGATCGCGTAGGAAAATTCCGAGCATAGCTCGCTACATCATAAAAATAATTAAAAAATCTGTTTAAGCTTGTGCCAATGAAGTCCTTTCATACGATACCCCACATGACACCGTTAACTCAATTAAAAATTTGGACCACCACCGTTCCTTGCATTGATTATCATATCAGCTCATATACGTCCCCACCGAGGGGCTCGAGCCTACCCTGAATTGGGGTGATCGGGCCTAAGTCGACCACTTCACATACAACCTGCGAGCTTCTTCGCAGGCGTGTGCAGGTTTCCTCACGATGTTTTCCTTCACCGTAAGAGCATCGGATAAACGTACATATGAAATCAAAATTCGAAAACACATTGGTACGTAGCAGGACTCGAACCACGACTTCCCGGACAGGAGGCGGCGGCCCTAGCCGTTACGCCACCGACGCTCTTATATTGATTACGTACTTTAAATAGAGACTATATTTTTTATGATTTAATTATAAATGTATACTTTTCAGATTTTTCTCTATACTTGTACTATAAGACGGTATTACTTGTCAAACGTAGTTCTAGTTTAACGGAAAATACCCTATAAATTTTGATTCGCTTGTGGGTGTCAAAATATACGTTTTTTGCGGCATAAACGGCCGTATCTTTTTTTACGTTAATTCACAAGTTTGATTTTTTCACAGCTTCAGGGAACTAGACCTTAGTATATGATTTTAATTTCAACTCGATACCTCCACGCGTTACCGAAAGAAAGGGTTTTGACATACAGACAGACAACAAAGTGATCCTATAAGGGTTAGGTTTTTTTCTTGAAGTACTGAACCCTAAAAAACCCATATAGTTGAATTGAGAACCTCCTAATTTTTGTAAGTCAGTTGAAAATTAAACTAAGAGTACAAAGCCGGCCTTATCGCTAGACACAATGCCAGTGTAGATAAATTTATTAGGTAAAATTTTTTTTTGTTCAAACTTATTTTACACCATAAATATAAAAAGTTTCTATAGCGAATAGCGCATTCATAATAGTTATTTATGATACAAGTTTGGTAAAAAGGTAAATAACCAACGAGTGTTTGTATTTGTTTTTACCATCGTCTCGAGTTTGTTAATTGAGCTAGGGTTACGTACGCATGCGTAAGTTTTTTTTTAATATTACCATAAAAATATTACACTAAGGCTTGGGATAATAACAACACTATATCGTTCTCCCTCTATTTCTTACTACACATGTTCAATTTCAACATCAAATTCAATTTAATTGGGTGGTTGCTCTTGCTATGTGTAATTCACAACTATTAGGCAAATATGACCTATTATTACTAGCGTAAAAGAGGCAAATATGCAATTCAATTTATTTATTCAAAATAGGTGCAAATTACACTCTTTCTGATAGTCATACAATTAATAACAATGTCATTTGTGAAGAATCAAAAATAAACAATAATTAGTTATTAACGTCAAAATTAAATCCTTGATATAAACCAGATTATGTCATTAGAACATGAAAACAATATGACACGAAAATTTATTACATAAAAATCATTGAATGCATTTAACAAGAGTCGGCCAGTTCATACGGACAGCACCCGGGCACAAGTATAACGCGAGAGTCAGCTATCGCTCCCATCAACTATATTAGAGGGAAAGGAACTACCCGGCTCCCGAAGCGCCACCATCCGCATGAACATTTATGCGAATTTGAACTTGAAATTAGGCCTATTGTAAGGACTGAAAATATTGACAGCTAGAGATTAGAATGTGGTCTAGAAATAAATAAAAAAGTGGTAAAGTAAAAGTACGTGTACGGTAAAATCAATTTTGCGCACACTTGACTGGCATATAAAGGACTACTTTTCGAGCAACTGTATTGAAAAATATTATATTACTAGCTGTTTCCCGCGGCTTCGCCCGCGTAGACATCGTTTTTATGACTGTCTTTAAGAGTGATTAGGAAATTATGTCGTTTCCCACCTACTCAACCATCTATGTGCAAAAAATCACAACAATCGAGTATTTTTTTAGTTCCCTCAGGAACTGCATCAGATTATGCTATTTTCCCGAAATAAAAAGTAGCCTATGTCCTTCCCCGTGACACAGGCTACCTGCATGCCAAATTTCATAAACATTGGTCAAGGCGTTGAAGCGTGAAAAGACAACAAACAAACACATTTTCACATTTATAATATTAAGTAAGGATTGTTATCCTTATCCTTATTGTTACAATTAATGAATTGAATGTACTGTACAGGAAATGCAATTGTATCACTGTCTACCATCTTTGTTATCCATTGTTCACATTTGTTGTACTAATTTGATCCGTTGTAGTCTGTGTAATGATGTGTTTGTTTTCAGGCTTGATGCGGACACATATGTAGATGAGAAAGGAATGCGAGTTGTGGTCGGCCACTACCTGGGCGGCTATTCTGAGGGCAACGTACCAAATGGTAAAAGGTTTTTTTATTTACTAGCTTTTGACATCATTTTTATGACTGTCTTTGAGGGTGAGTGGTGTGCGGCTCGCGAGATTGGACTTAAGTTTTCTCCAGATCCCTCAGGAACTATACCGGGCTATTCTGATTAGCAGTCTATGTCACTTCCCACCCCCTCAACCAATTCTGTACAAAAAAAACACTTCAATCCGTTGCTCTGGTGCGTTGGTCTATGCTATTTTCACGGGATAAAAAGTAGCTTATTGGTTGACACAGGCTACTTGCATGCCAAATTTTATCAAGATTGGTCTAGGTTTTGAAGCGTGAAATGTAATAAACAAACACTTTTTCACATTTATAATATTAGTAAGGATACGGTCCTAACCTATTAGCTACCAATCTTTTAAGATATTATTTTTATTTTGACATTGATTATGAGCAAAAATAATGTTATATTTTAATCTCAAAATTCGGGATTTCATTGAATTAAAAATAAATGAATAAAAAAAACCTAGAGGTTAAGGCGGGGTATTGATTGGATCAGTGGTCTCTGTCTTTTTCTTTACGTGTAAAGAATAAAGAGAATAACCACACTTTCACTTTTTCAATGCTTTTTCGTTTCAATCAAAAACTACAATAAAATATAAAAAATAATAACATTACTGACTTTGTATTATCATATAAAATATTGTTGTATATTTTTTAAAATTTATTCATTAAAATATTAGTCATAACTAGAGTTGAAAGTAACGGTAGACCTATCTTTGGGATTCTTTTCTATCAAGCCGAAACTGCTCAATCGTGTTTCTATTAGCTTTAGACTTTAAGGAACATCATCAACAATAAGGGTATTTTTTTTCAACTTTGGGTTTTCTATCGTTTAGGAGTAATTGATCTCAAAAATAACTTAAATCTGTAATATTTCCGCCCTAAGTAAAGTTAATTGCCGTGTTTCTATTAGCCGAGATCCAACATATTGTCATTTTTGTGGATAGCATGCCTATAATAATTAAAAATTTATACATCTTCTTAAACAACAATAATTTGTAATTGTAAATATTTGTAAATTGTAATTGTAAATTTTAACAATGGAGCGTCTTGGGAAACTGTAAGCTCTTATTGTAAATTGACCAATAAAGAAATAATTGGCGCTAAATTAGTTGTAAATAGTCCCACCAACCCCCATTTCTGTTTGGCTAACGTTTTACTAAACACGCTGTATGTATAGTTTTATCAGTAATGAATGAACGTGAATTAATCATTTATTTTAATATTCCAGAGATAATAAACAGCAACAACTACGCCCCGGTGGCGGGCGCGGGGGACGACGGGCGCCCCGTGTACCTGTCCCCGCGCGAGATCATCACTGCCAAAGAGCTGTTCCATCTGCACTTCTACAATATACTCGTTAGCGATAGGATACCCATCAATAGGACCCTCAAAGATGTCAGGAGTGAGAGGTTTGTAGGAGTTTTATATTACACTAATTTTTGGCCGCGGCTTGGGCCGTGTGGAAATCGTTTTTATGTGTGTCTTTGAAGGTATTTGATGCGCGAGCCCCCCCCAACCAATTCTATACAAAAAATCACCTCAAACCGTTCTCCGTGGCGACGACGCCCACGTGCCCGAGCGTGGAAATATGTTTTTCCCAGATCCCCGGGAACTATGTCAGGCAGGATATGCTTATTTAGGTCATAATGTTATTTCTTACCCTCTCAACCATCTCTGTGTAAAAAATCACAACGATCGATCCATGTTCCGTTGCGATGTTAAAGAAATTGACCAAAAAGAATGTTTCTTCAGTTCCCTTAGGAACTGCATCGGACTATGCAATTTTGACGGGATAAAAAGTAGCCTATATTCTTTCACGTGACACAGGCTACCTGCATGACAAATTTTATCAAGATTGGTCTAGGTGTTGAAGTGTGAAAAGGTAACCAACTAACAAACACATTTTCACATTTATAATATTAGTAAGGTTAAGGATATGTTATCTTTATTTGTCAGACAACATGGTCCATTTTTGTTAATATCACAAACGTCTTATTACACTAATGTTAGTAGAACCACAGTTTAAGATATGGATTCTTAAACAACCCTTCCACACCCCATGTGCTTACCAGTTACAGGAAGCATAGGGTCTGTCCCCCTGTCTAACCAGTACACGCATGAAGTGCGAAAAGAGTTGAGAATCGTATCTGTCAGTTATCCCCCTTCAGGATGTTGGGTCTGGCACACAGCCTGCTAAGCAAAAAGGCTGTACGCTTACGCGGAATGGCATGAAAGCCATCAACATTCGCTTGCGCAAACGGCCAGAAGCACTGCATCAAGCACTTTTGTACCACTCGATTAATAAATAATTTGATAAACAATGAACCATATAGCCCATAGAAAATAACACAATTATTATAAATTATATTATTTTAAGATTAACGTAAAAATATATTCGAGAAAAAAGAAATATTCATTACATCTCAAAAAAAAATGCAGCTGTGTTACTCTTTTTTTAACTAAAAATTGAAGTACGTTTGGCTGCAACTCACCTAATAGAAAGTGATGTTGATGCAGTGGAGGATGGTACATGCAAACTCAAATAATGCTTATTCACTCTCGCCTTGAAGATCCCCAAATTATTACTAAGACTAAGACTGATTACCGTGCACAACTCACATTAGCCAAGCTTACTTATATAGGCTACTAACCTTTGCCCGCGGCTTCTCCCGCGTGGATATGTATGAATGTATTAGGTTTTCCCGGGAACTGTGTATTTTTCCCGGTTTAAAAAGTATCCTGTGTTGTACTCAGTCCTTGAATTTAAGTATACGCCAAAGTTCAGCCAAATCGGATCAGTTGGTTTTGCGTGAAAGAGCAATAAACAGACACACAAACAGAACACTGTTTAGGATCGCTAATATTAGTGAAAATAAGGATATGTCGCTATAACAGCTGGATAAAGCAAATTCTGGAGTGGAGACCGCGTTTAGGCAAACATAGTGTAGGACGCTCCACGCTAGGGGAGCGGTGATTTGTGCAACTGGATGCGTAGGGCCGAATATCTGTATAAGTGGCGAGCGTTGGAGGAGGTCTATGTCCAGCAGTGGACTAACACGGTCTGACGATGACTGCTTTACATTCACATGTCCGACTCTGCACTTCCAGCTGTAAAAGCGCAGTGTACAACACGGACAACCTGCCCACCGCCAGTGTTGTGATAGTGTTCCACAACGAGGCGTGGTCCACGCTCATGCGGACCGTCATGTCCGTCCTGCTGAGGTCGCCTGATGCACTGTTGAAAGAGGTAGGTACCAGGTGTGTGTTTACTGATCAGCCTGCTTCAGCATGTGAGAATGATAACCTTTATCACATCAGTCAAAAGATGTCCACTGCTGGACACAGCCCCAGGTTGAGGGGTTTTTGCCGTAATTGCCTCGCTTTGCAGGCGGTTTGTAATGTTTCTATAGAGACGCAATGTCTTCACGGCTCGACGGAGAAGTATATTTAAGCAACAGATTCAAAGATGTAGCTGAAAAAAATATTATAATATATCAGTCTCACTCTCACTACAGTAACCTACGAGAGGAGAATACCGTACGGCATACTCAAACGTGGAACCATTTAAGTGGCATAGAATTTCTCTGGAGATTAATGTAAATTGTTTTCTTGAGATTTTATTTTCTGAAATTTACCATGTATATTACATAATCAGGCAACTGTGACCCTTTAATTATGTTAATAACGTTTCATCATCATCATATCAACCGAAGGAAGTCCACTGCTGGACATAGGCCTCCCCCAAGGATCTCCACGACAACCGGTTCTGCGCTGCCCGCATCCAGCGGCTTCCCGCGACCTTAACGTTAATAACGTTTATTCGCAGGCTAATTAAAAAAAAAGCGGCCAAGTGCGAGTCGGGCTCGCGCAAAGTAGGGTTCCGAAGTCTTTTAAAAATGAATGTTTATTTTGAAAAACAAAATAATGTTTAAAATTCCCTATTTATTCGAAAAAGTATACTCCCGGGCAACCCTCTAATTTTATAGGCAAGTTTTACGTGTTTCGTGTATTTTCTAAAATTATTCAAGTATTTGCGTCTTTTAGTCATTAGATGAAGGAAGGTAAAACTCCTTAACGGTCAGGAGTTGGAGGATCATTTTTTTAAATATTTTACGTAGTTACGTATAGACCGATAGTTGTATTCTTTCAGATTATTAAGATGAGCTGATGATGTTGGAAGATTTAATTCCTTAACTTTCATGCTGTTGAGATGATGATGGAAGCCGCAGGAATCTGTATCTGTTAATGAAACACATGCATTATGATTCGATGGTTATGATTCTGTACCTCGTAAAATGCAAAACTTCACTTTTTCACAGCAGTATATTTGCGATGGCTCCAAAGATATACAATAAAATCCCTAAAGTTATACGTGACTACAATACCATGACAGATTTCAAAAGACAACTTAAAACTTTCTTGACAAATAAAGCGTACTACTCTATTAATGATTTTTTAAATGATAAATCTAATTGACATATTTGTTTATAATAGAATTTGATATCATTAATTATAATTAATTCATCAGTATGTATAAGGTAATGGACATGTTTTGCTTATTTAAAAAAATAATTACATCTCATCTTTTATTTTGACATTATGTTGAATGACACGTTGTTTTTAGTTATAATGTAATATTGTGACAATTTAGTTATGTAATTATATATATATTTTTTTTATTTTGAGGACTGTATTGATATGCTTTTATTACTGTATTATTGTTATTTTAAATTTGTACGTCAAATGACAGATTATATTATATTAGGACATAATTTTCACTTAACATCTTTTGTAACATATAATCACAAATAAATGAAATTTGATTTGATTTGATTTGATTTGGTTCCTATTGCCGAGTGGGTAATTGGGTTTAACGTTGTTAGATATATAGCAATATCACTTAGACTAAAGATAAAGAAAATAAAAATAAAAAACTAAATAACCGACTTCAAAATTAAATTCACTCAAAAGTATGTAATAATATTATTTTACTTAGATACACGACATTAACCAACAATAATGAAATCAAAGGGTACGAATTAAATTAGGGGCCTAAATTTTTTTTTGAGGTCGGTTTCAGTAATGCCATAAGTAAAATGTGAGTAGCTGTGTGCTGGTACCGACCTTAAAAATAAATTTAAAAAAAAGGCAGTGAAATGTGCTATCCTCGGATCTCCTGCATGATCGAAAGAGAAACGAGGAGATCCGTAGAAGAACCAAAGTAACCGACATAGTTCTCAGAATCGCTAATCTTAAATCGCAGTGGGCGGGGCACATAGCTCGCAAAACAGATGCCCGTTATGGCTGTAAAGTTTTCGAGTGGCGACCGCGCACCTGAAGACGTAGCGTAGGTGGCCTCCTACTAGGTGGACTGACGACCTGGTGAAGGTCGCGGGAAGACGCTGGATGCGGCCAGCGCAGGATCGGTTGTTGTGTGGTTGTTGCCTTTGTCCAGCATTGGACGTCCTTCGTTCGATATGATGGATGGGTTATTGTTGATTAAATTTTATTACTTATTTGATCGAGTCATTTTTTTACATGACCTCGTAGGAGAATGCGCTACCATACATTGAATAGTTGTTAAGTCCTTTTGAGCCAGTCTTCGATACTTTATATCTTCCGGCTTCCCGCGATCTTCACCAGGTCGTCAGTCCACCGCGTGGGAGGCCTGCCTACGCTACGTTTTCCGGCGCGTGGTCGCCACTCGAGAACTTTACTGCCCCATCGGCCATCTGTTCTACGAGCTATGTGCCCTGCCTACTGCCACTTCAGTTTAGTGATTCTGTGAGCTATGTCGGTTACTTTTGTTCTCCCGCGGATCTCCTCGTTTCTGATTCGATCACGCAGAGAAACTCCGAGCATAGCACGCTTCATTGCCCTTTGGTTGACCTTGAGCCTTCTTATGAGGCCCATAGTAAGCGACCATGTCACAGTTCCGTAAGTCATCACTGGCAACACACACAGGTCAAAGACCTTAGTCTTGAGACACTGCGGTATTTAGGACGTGAAGATATTGCGAAGACAAGACACATGCTGAAGCGTCAAGAGGCGGTGCAATAAGTCTCCACTTAAATATATTACGGTTGTATTTTTGACACCACTGGATGCTTTTATCAGTTTTTACAAGCTTTTTAAAAGCGTTTATTTAACTTGCAATGTTTGAATGTATGTATTTATGTATGTATATATGTATGGTACGTATGTATGTATGTTGTTTAGTTCAAATCTTGCGATCAATTTTAGAGCGACTGCCAGGAATCTGATTGATCTGAAATTTGAAAAGAACCCGGTGACAATAGATCCTTTCGGTATTTTGAAGTTGATCTGATGATGAAATTTGGAATCATGGTCCCAGAATCGTCTTTTATTTTCAATAGAATCGTAGGAAATACAGCCTTTTTAATAATAAGCTGAAATTTAGCATGCACGTTTAGTCTGGCTGACAATGCATGGTTAGCAAAGTGACGTTATTGTAAATCCAATATGGCGGACTCCCAAAGATGGAGGACCAGTTATTTTTTATGCACCCACATGATATGGGTATCAAAGGAAAGGCTTTACTGACGACAAGAATACGAAATGATTAAAAATATTTTTTAACAAAAGTTTGTACCTACAAGCTTTTTGAAAATTATTATCGTTTAGAAGTTTTTAGAGTGATACTAGCTTTGCCCGCGGCTTCGCCCACGTGGACATAGTTTTTATGACTGTCTTTGAGTGTGAGTGTTGCGCGAGCCGCAAGTGGC
>OX369268.1:4960373-4999452 GCA_947284805.1 Coleophora flavipennella
CCACCGTCATAACTAAGTCTTGTCGCCAAACATTAGTGTTAACAACATTTATGTGTTCCGGCTTGAAGATAAGATAGTCAGTTCTCCATTGCGTTGGGGAATCTTGGTAAGCCCGCTTCCATCTTCGGCATTATCGTGACTTACCATCAAGTGAGATGATGCCAAGGGCTTACCAATTGTGAATATAAAAAAATACGAGTGTGCTTTAGACCACACGACTGAAGTAAAACTTCTTTAGCTCCATCATTATGTATGAGAGTAAATACTTAGTCTTTAGAAAATAATCAAATCTTTTTGTCATATGGAAGTATAAACAGTTTATGAAAAGAGTTTTATTATCGTCTGAATATGACTAAATCTTTTTCATCTTATATGTTTGTTTTGACAACCTATATTGTTGCCTTAGCAACCGATATTTTTAGTAAACAAAATTAAATAGTATCTCTCTTTCTATCTTCACTAATTTATGAGCTGATAAGATGAAATACCGTTTATTTTGCGATTATTTCGGCCTTTCAATGACACAAGTCATCGAAAATGTCCCCTCTCAACTTCCGTTCGCCTCGCCCGATCAAACTTCCGTAACGCTCTCGGCACGCATCCACCAGCTTACTCCCCAAGTCCCCAAGTTTTACTTCAAAAATAAAAAAAAAGGTGTGGAAAACTTAAATAAAAATCTTATTTTTTAAAAGCTTGCATTAAACTTGAAATGTTTGTATGTATTTATGCTCGTTTATTTCAAATCTTGCGATCGATTTTAGAGCGACTTCCAGGGGTCCGATTGAGCTGAAATTTGGAATGAAGCCGTCTACCCGGTGATAATAGATCCTCTTGGTATTTTTAAGTTGATCTGATGATGAACTTTGGAGGTGGAATCAAGGTCCCATAATCGTCTTTATCGACTTTACTGTGCTCACCTTTTTTGAATGTGGAACCGTGTAAGTATTTTTTATATTTGGTTTATTAAGCGTAAAAACTCTATTCAAATAAAAGTTTGTATCTAAAAACTTTTAGGTTTTTCCAAAATTATTACAAGGTTTTATTTAACTTGTTGTGTTAGTTAGTTTGTGCCAAATCTTGTAAGCTGAATTAGAACCATTTTCCGGTTTCCGATTCAGCTGAAATTTTGCATCCATTTTATTAAAATATATTTATTCAACATAGATGCATATTAATTTTCTGATAGTTATAAAATAATAATAACAATGTCATTTGTGAAGAATCAAGAAATAAACAATAATTAGTAAATAACGTCAAAATTCAATCCTTTGTTATAAACCAGATTTTGTCATTAGAACATGAAAACAACATGACACGAATAGTTATACATAAAAATCATTGATATCTTTGACCAGAGTAGGCCAGTTCACACGGACAGCACCCGGTCACGAGTATAACGTGAGAGTCAGCCATCGCTCTCATGAACCATATTAGAGGGAAAGGAACGACTCTACCTACACATTTAGTCTGGATGACAATGCATGGTTAGCTAAGTGAAGTCATTTTACTAAGTCCAATCTGGCAGGCTCCCAAAGATGGTGGATCAGTTATTTTTCACATGATATGGGTATCAAATGAAAGGGTTTGCTCAAATGAAAGAATACAAAATGATTAAAAATTCTTTTCAAATAAAAGCTTGTAAGTACCTAAAATTTTTTAGGTTTTTAAAATAGGTCCATATCTGTACTAAGTTTGTCTTGCTGTAAGTCTGTAACAATAGGGATGACGTATGCTAGTCATCTGATTTACTTTTTGTAATCTGTCAGAAACAAAATTTTATTCTAAAAATGTTAGAAATACCTAGGCGTGACGTCCTAGTTTTGCAGCGTCATATATGTACTCATTTAGTGATTTTGGTGAATTTAAAATCGAAAATTATATGGAAAACAAAACGAGTAAGGTTTTCCGAAGTTTCAGTAGGAGTGCAATTTAGTGATCAAGAGTTCATATTTTTTTTTGACTAGCTGTTTCCCGCGGCTTCACCCGCGTGGACAACGTTTCTATGACTTTTCGAGGGTGCGCAGTGCGCGAGCCGCAAGCGGCTCGCGAGCGTAAAAAAAAGTAGCCTATGTGTTGATCCAGGTCCTAATCTGTCTACCTACCAAATTTCAGCCAGATCCGTTCAGTCGTTTTTGCGTGAAGAAGTAACAAACATACACACTCAAAAACTTTCGCCTTTATAATATTAAGTGTGATGTGATGCTGTCGTCATCCCAATTCTCTTAATTCTTCTGTGTTGTAACGATATAGGTATTTATACCTGCCTGCTTTTAAGGTAATAAATTAAATTATACTACCGGTACGGATCCAAAGGAATCAATCCTCAGTTCGTCAAAAACCCATACAAAGGTATAGTTGATCATACTACCCATGGAAAGTTCAATTTTTTTTGCGAATTAAGAATAGCTTCCTTAGAGAAAGTTGTTCAGTTCCATTAGTTGAATCAGCAGCTAGTTATGTATGTACCAGTCACCATCATTATCATTATAAGCCGAAAGACCTCCCCTGCTAGACAAAGGCCTCCCCCACGGATTTCCACGATAACCCGTCCTGCGCTGCCCGCATCCAGCGGATTCCCACGACCTTGATCGAGTCTTCGGTCCACCGAGTGGAAGGCCTGCTACGCTACGTCTTCGGGTACGCGGTCGCCACTGGAGCAAACCCTGGATACACTAACAATAATACAACGGGCCAGAAATGACATTTCAAAAAAGAAATGACGGAACAAACAAAATGGCAGTGAAATCCTATACGTTTGACAACCAAATTGTAACCAATCTGTATCAATCTGGGTGACGAGGGGGTGAGGTCGCAATCTAGAGAGCGGCAGGAAGTGTCCATACAGTATGTTAGTACTAATATATATACTATGACTGGAGTCGAACTTACGCCCCAACGGCCATCTGTTCTACGAGCTATTGTGCCCCTGTCACCCAGTACCAATATGTAAATTAACTATACTTGCATGTTTATTTGAAAGCTCAAATATTTGCTTTTGAATCTGTACATAAACACAACACAGTGTCTAATGCTGTAGTCTGTAGTACTTAATGGAATCCAACATCAATGTAAGTAACCATCAGAGTAGCAGCGCACGCGTCGGCATGCAGGCTGTGGATGTTTTAGATAGATAAGGAAGGAACTGCTGTTATGAATATTTTATCCAGATGGCAAGTAATCCCTACTGCACATTGTGCAGAAAATAAGTTAAGACGATCCAGATCAGACATGTGAAACTTGCGGCCCTCTACGCATTTTCCTGCGGCCATATTCAATAATAAGGAACTGCTGTCATTAATATTTTATCCAGATACCGACTAATTCCTACTGAATATAGTGCAGAAAATAAGATAAGACGATCCAGATCAGACATGTCAAATTTGCAGCCCTCTACGCATTATCCTGCGGCCATATTCAATAATAAGGAACTGCTGTCATTAATATTTTATCCAGATACCGACTAATTCCTACTGAATATAGTGCAGAAAATAAGATAAGACGATCCAGATCAGACATGTCAAATTTGCAGCCCTCTACGCATTATCCTGCGGCCATATTCAATAATAAGGAACTGCTGTCATTAATATTTTATCCAGATACCGACTAATTCCTACTGAATATAGTGCAGAAAATAAGATAAGACTAAATTTAACTAAATATAAGGGACTGCTGTCGTGAATATTTTATCCAGATGACGAGTAATCCTTACTGAATATTGTGTAGAAAATAAGATAAGACGATCCACATCAGACATGTCAAACTTGCGGCCCTCTACGCATTTTCCTGCGGCCAAATTCAATTAAATGGAACTACTGTCATGAATATTTTATCCAGATAGCGAGAAATCCCTACTGCATATTGTATAGAAAATAAGATAAGACACCCAGATCAGACATGTCAAACTTGCGACCCTCTACGCATTTTCCTGCGGCCAAATTCAATTATAAGGAACTGCTGTTATGAATATTTTATCCAGATGGCAAGTAATCCCTACTGCACATTGTGCAGAAAATAAGTTAAGACGATCCAGATCAGACATGTGAAACTTGCGGCCCTCTACGCATTTTCCTGCGGCCATATTCAATAATAAGGAACTGCTGTCATTAATATTTTATCCAGATACCGACTAATTCCTACTGAATATAGTGCAGAAAATAAGATAAGACGATCCAGATCAGACATGTCAAATTTGCAGCCCTCTACGCATTATCCTGCGGCCATATTCAATAATAAGGAACTGCTGTCATTAATATTTTATCCAGATACCGACTAATTCCTACTGAATATAGTGCAGAAAATAAGATAAGACGATCCAGATCAGACATGTCAAATTTGCAGCCCTCTACGCATTATCCTGCGGCCATATTCAATAATAAGGAACTGCTGTCATTAATATTTTATCCAGATACCGACTAATTCCTACTGAATATAGTGCAGAAAATAAGATAAGACTAAATTTAACTAAATATAAGGGACTGCTGTCGTGAATATTTTATCCAGATGACGAGTAATCCTTACTGAATATTGTGTAGAAAATAAGATAAGACGATCCACATCAGACATGTCAAACTTGCGGCCCTCTAAGCATTTTCCTGCGGCCAAATTCAATTAAATGGAACTACTGTCATGAATATTTTATCCAGATAGCGAGAAATCCCTACTGCATATTGTATAGAAAATAAGATAAGACACCCAGATCAGACATGTCAAACTTGCGACCCTCTACGCATTTTCCTGCGGCCAAATTCAATTATAAGGAACTGCTGTTATGAATATTTTATCCAGATGGCGAGTAATCCCTACTGAATATTGTGCAGAAAATAAGATAAGACGATCCAGATCAGATATGTCAAACTTGCAGCCCTCTACGCATTTTCCTGCGGCCAAATTCAATTATAAGGAACCGCTGTCATGAATATTTTATCCAGATGGCGAGTAATCCCTATTGCATATTGTGCAGAAAATAAGATAAGACGATCCAGATAAGACATGTCAAACTTGCGGCCCTCTACGCATTTTCCTGCGGCCAAATTCAATTAAAAGGAACTGCTGTCATGAATATTTTATCCAGATAGCGAGAAATCCCTACTGCATATTGTGTAGAAAATAAGATAAGACGATCCAGATCAGACATGTCAAACTTGCGGCCCTCTACGCATTTTCCTGCGGCTAAATTTAATTATAAGGGACTGCTGTCATGAATATTTTATCCAGATGGCGAGTAATCCCTACTGCATATTGTGTAGAAAACAAGATAAGACGATCCAGATAAGACATGTCAAACTTGCGGCCCTCTACGCATTTTCCTGCGGCCAAATTTAATTAAAAGGAACTGCTGTCATGAATATTTTATCCAGATGCCGAGTAATCCCTACTGAATATTGTGCAGAAAATAGAATAAGACGATCCAGATCAGACATGTCAAACTTGCAGCCCTCTACGCATTTTCCCGCGGTCAAATTCAATTATAAGGAACTGCTGTCATGAATATTTTATCCAGATAGCGAGAAATCCCTACTGCATATTGTATAGAAAATAAGATAAGACACCCAGATCAGACATGTCAAACTTGCGGCCCTCTACGCATTTTCCTGCGGCCAAATTCAATTATAAGGAACTGCTGTCATGAATATTTTATCCAGATGGCTAGTAATCCCTACTGTATATTGTGCAGAAAATAAGATAAGACGATCCAGATCAGACATGTCAAACTTGCAATTTATTTATAAGGGACTGCTGTCATAAATATTTTATCCAGATGGCGAGTAATCCCTACTGCATATTGTGTAGAAAATAAGATAGGACGATCCAGATCAGACATGTCAAACTTGCGGCCCTCTAAGCATTTTCCTGGGGCCAAATTCAATTTTAAAGCTGATGCGGCTCGGATTGAAAGAATATAACGTTTCCGCTAGATGGCGGTTGATCGCGCACAACATTCGGTTTTGAAGTTGGATTCTGCAGATAGAATTACCTTCAAAAACATCAATTAGTTAGAGACGAAAGATATAACGGTTTCTGGAAAGATATTGTATTTTTTTGCTTATCTATTATACGTATAATAAAACTGTTATGGGGTTGTCTCTGTACGTAAAATATTTTTGGAAAATTAAAACTGTAACGGGGCAGTGTCAGTACATGAAATATTTTTGGAAAATAATAACTGTGGTGGACATTACGGACGATATAGAGGCCAAAACAACAACTTTTGGAATTTTCTGTCTGTCTGTGTATTCACGCATCACGCAAAAACTACCAGGCCGATTTTGATGAATTTTTTTATGGTGATTTCTTATAGCCCAGGTTAACATATAGGATACTTTTTATCTCGGAAAATTCATGAGTTCCCGTGGAAAAATCAAAAGTATTCATTACTAGAATGTCTCACTATGCAAATGTTGCTAGACCTATTGCAATTAAATTTTACACGTTGATACCTGACATCGCGAACTAAAACTAGGACATTGTGAATCCCAAAAAAATAAGGGTTCCTGCAGGAATGCAAAAAATATTACCTCATGAAACTTTACATTGAGATGGGGTGTTTCCACCATCATTATATAGTTGGGTATTCTTTGTCCCGGAAAACTAAAGAGGTCATGTGGGAAATTAGATCTACCTATATACTTATACGAAATGCGCTTTTCAACTTTTTTCTCCATACATACCAAAGAAATTACGATCATAGCAACATACTGCCAATAGATGGCGCTGCAAGGATAATAAAACGCGCTTACGCTTGCGGCGCGCAAACTGCCTTACCTAATTAATCGAAATCATGGACTTAATTCCGAAAAGGAAATGGAGGATCGAGGTAAATAGGAAATGGAGGATCGAGGTAAACCGACAGAAGAGCGCAGCGATTCTGTTTACCTTCAAACGGCTCAAAACCCCATCGACCGCAACATTACTATGTTCGGTAGCCCTATCCCTTGGGAACGCTCGATCAACAAGGCCGTCTCTACCCCTTGACCAACAAGCGGAGTAAACTGTCCCTTAGAAATAAGGTGACACTTTACAAAACTTGCATCCGCCCCATCCTCACCTATGCCGGTGTAGCTTTCGCTCACACCAGTCCCCGTCTCATTCGCCGACTTCAGTTAATCCAAAATTGCTTTATGCGTAGAGCCACGGGCTGCCCGTGGTTTCTACGGAATGAAAATCTCCATTGCGATTTAGAGCTCCCCACCATAGCTCAATACCTGAAGCAGGCATCCATCCGATACTTTAAGTCTGCCGAACACCACCCCAACCCGCTACTCGTAAATGCCGCCGTTTACGAGCTACCCGCGAACCCCATTCGCGTAATCCGACGCCCCAGACATGTACTCACTGACCCCGACGACCCGACCACGCTAGCCGTAGCTGCCCTGACCCCGCCCCCTAACCCACAGAGAAACACTGCACCGACATTCTGCCCTCGCCGGCGAGGGCGGCGTCCCCCCGCTTCTGGAGCTTACCAGCGCTACCGGCATATACCAGGCCGCTTCTCTCCGATCCTCCCACGTCCAAGCAACGACCTAAGCCGAGGTCCGTGCCCACCTGGGCGCCCTTAGGCAGTTGCATCTTTTTGCTTTGCACTAGGTTGAGTGCCTTCCGTACTCGCCTCCCCTGCCCGGTGAAGTTGTAAAGGCCCCAACGCCAACAACAAGCTTGTCCTTTCGAAAAAAAAAAATCCGATAGTGTCACTTCTTGAATGACACAGTCCCCCTTAAAAACATATTAATGTGATTCACCAAGCGGCCGTTCCCATCAGGAGCCCTCCGCGCTGTCCCCTTAGCGTAAAATTTTTCGCATGTGATTTTAAGGTGGCCCTGCTGCCAAAGCTTAGGGGGAGTTTAGTGGGTAGTGCGGTCTTGGGCCTGTGCATATTTATTTGTATACCTTATGTATATAATAGGTATGTATGTATGCATATAGGCGCAGGGCTGTGAGTCCCACATAACCAGTGCAGCCGGCTGTTATTGGTATGCATAAATGCATTCTCCTCCTCCCCTCCACCGCAGTCCGAGGGGAAAAAAAGCATGGACTTAATTCCATTAAAGATCTGTACTACCAATAGATGGCGCTGCAGGGATAAAAAAAACGTGCTTACGTTTACGGCTCACAAACTGCTTTACCTAATTGTTTGAAAGCATATCTTTCTTCCCCCGCTTCTGGCGCTTGCCAGCGCTACCGGCACGTACCAGGCCGCTTCTCTCCGATCCTGCCCCGTCCAAGCAACGACCTAAGCCGAGGTCCGTGCCTACCTGGGTGCCCTTAGGCAGTTGCACCTTTTGCTTTGCATTAGGTTGAGTGAACTTGAGTGCCCTCCACACTCGCCTCCCCTGTCCGGTGAGGTTGTAAAGGCCCACACGGCCAACAAAAAGCTTGTTCTTTCGAAAAAAAGCATATCTTTCTCCCCTGCCCGGTGAAGTTGTAAAGGCCCCCAGGGCCAACAACAAGCTTGTCCTTTCGGAAAAAAAGGATATCTTTATTTTATCGTTAGGACAGTATTATTTGTTTATTTCTGTTTTGTCGTCTCTATTTTACTATCGTGTAAATATCGTTAGTCAGAACTTCCACGCGGACGAAGTCGCAGGCACAGCTAGTATTAAATAAACGATGATTATCGTCCTGTAGTACATACTTACGATCAATGCAATGGGTTTTATTTTTATAAGTGCCTTGCGGCCCACTAATTCTACTATCTTTATTTATTTTGACTGTCGAGCGTCGGTGGCGTAACGGCTATGGCCGTTACTTCCTGTTCGGGAGGTTGTGGTTCGAATCCTGCCACGTACCAATGTGTTTTAGAATAACGATTTCGGTGAAGGATAACATCGCGAGAAAACCTGCACACGCCTGCGAAGAAACTCGAAGGTTGAGTGTTAAGTCGAACAATTTGCACTTGGCCCGTGTGTTCGACTAAGGCCTGATTGTCCTAAATTAAGGTAGGCTTGAGCCTCTCGGCAAGAACATATATGAGCTGATATGATGTTTTCCCTCTGGCCGTATTCGCAACTGAGATTCGCAACGTTAATCAGTAGCGAATCAGGAGTTCATTTTGTCCACCAATGACTTTGAGTTTAACATGCCTGATCTAGATGATGCGCTGTAGTACTTCTCGGAACCTTGATCTTTAACTAACGTAGCTGATTGTGTGTAGATTAGGCTATATCACTTGTACAATAATATTTAAGATGTTTCCCTGCATAGGGTATTTATGGATCAGATAAATCATTTGCATGCGTGCAACGATATCTTATCGATCTTCCAGTTAAGTGTTTTTGAGCGTTATAATTTGAGAGCGGCGGCGGCGCTTTCACTTCGGGAGGACCAATTAATTCTTGGCCAAAACATTAAGCAGCCGATAAATTTCTCGAAAAAAGCGACGACCCGATAACTGGGCAGGTTGGGGACCTGATCTGCGGCTTAAAAAGGTTTTTATTTATCTCAAACAATTTGTTATTGCCACTCTGGTTGTCTTCCGGTAGCCGTGTAATTGAATCTTCTGGTTTTGGGAGATTTACGGCGGCCATTTGATTGAGCTACCGTCCTTTGATTAGCTGCTGCGTAGTCGCCGAGCTTAACTTGTTTGTTTTATGCCGCCGCCGACACTGAGGATTAAATTCCTAATTCCATTTTTTTGGTTCTTCATTTTAATGTGTGGTAATTGAACTGCTATCTGTTTTTTTTACTAGGCTGTTTGTTTCGGTAGTTAAAAAGAGATTTTTTTGCTTGTTTATCGGGTTTATTCTATTCTTCACGTCCCAAATACCGCAGTGTCTCGCAAGATTAACGTCTTTGACCAGTGTGTGTTGCCTGTGATGGATGACTTACGGAACTGAGACATGGTCGCTTACCTACTATGGGCCTCATAAGAAGGCTCAAGGTCACCCAAAGGGCAATGGAGCGTGATTAGCTCGGAGTTTCTCTGCGTGATCGAATTAGAAACGAGGACGAAACTAAATTGAAGTAGCAGTGGGCAGGGCACATAGCTCGTAGAACAGATGGCCGTTGGGGCAGTAAAGTTCTCGAGTGGCGGCTGTGCATCGGAAAGCGTAGGGCGGGCCTTCCACGCAGTGAACCTACGACCTGGTGAAGATCGCAGGAAGGCAGCGCAGCACTAGTCGTCGTGGAAATCCTTGTGGGAGGCCTTTGTCCAGCAGTGGACGTTTTTTGGCTGATATGATGATGATGGTGATTCTATGCGGCAATTTTTAAAGGCATCCATGTACAAGAATTAGGTGTAATTTCTTAAACAATAACAAGGAAAGATGTATGTATGTATGGCACAAGACGTAGGTATATTTATTGTTGTGCTATATGGATGATACATAGCAAGGCAAGCCGACACAGTGACCAGTGACCCCCGATGCGATCTGCGGAAGGACGACCGATTGCGTGAGATACAGCGACTCACGCGCACTTTGCGTTGCAGCCTGTCCAGGCTGTCGACCGAGACACGGACGTCGAGACCGTTATTTTAATTTTAATCTCGTTCACTTTATAAAGCCGCAAAGAGAAAAATTTATCATAAATGTATTTACTTATGGTACAGATAAGCTACAGTCACATGATTTTATTGCAGCCTCAGATCAAGAATTGATTCTTGATCTGAGGCTGCACCCATATTGAGTAAAAGATCGAGTCACATTTTGCACATATGTAGGTATCTACTTAAACTTAAACTTTAACTTTGACCAACCTGAAGGCATACTAGAAAAAAAATATGTTAACAATATGTTTACAATTGGCAAAGAAATCGTGTAACAAACAAAAACAACACAAGTCGAATTCTAGAACCTCCTCATTTTTGGAAGTCGGTTACAATGGTACTAATTGCATCGCTGTTATGTGCGACACAGCTGTTGCGTGACTTCTCAGTGAGATGCCGGATTAAATGCTTACGACTGTAATATCCAGTGTTCAAAATTTAAAATATCGAGTGAGCGTCGGTGGCTCAATCAGTAACGACTTCGTCCTCCTAACCAGAGGTCCCGGGTTCAAATCCGAGTTTTCGAAACTTACGTACATAGGTATATACTTACCGATTGCTTTAACGGTGAAGGAAGACATCGTGAGGAAACCTGCGCATCTGATTACAGATGTGTATAAAGTTCGCGTTGCACACGTCCGTAGGTGTAAATCTAAATGTCCTACATGTGACCGCGGGTGATGCTAATTGCAACACAAGGCAACAGGCAACGGTTAATTGTGCCACACGATAAGAGAGAAGAGAGGTGAAAAGAAAAGAAAATTGAATAAAAGGTCTCCCTTTCGATCGATCCTATAGCACCGTAGCACTTCCGTAATTCCTGTGGTTTTCATAATTTCTGTGAAACTCTTAACTACACTGCCAACTATGGAGCTTTATTTACATAATTTTATCTCTTAAAATATACCACATAATAATAAAAAAGCGAAGAGTGTTAAATTGAATTCGGGGAGCCTCGCAAATAAGAAAAGGAGGTGCGAAAGTTGTTTGGAAGACCGTTTAAAGTATCGTTACAGGGTGTTTTGAGGCATATACTGTAATCGAAGTATAGTTTACGAGCTGTGGAAAGAGCCTATTAAGGTAAAGTTATTACTTAAGTACTGAGAAATTTTCATTTTCGAGATAGTTTTGGCAAAAAAATAATTGCCATGGGTCGCGTACGGCAGTCAAATGGTGATTTAAATTCTTTTTGTTTACATCACCCTGTAATTTCAAGTATCTAATCAAAAAATAGTAGTAAGTTCGATACATTGCTTTGGCTATAGAATAGAAGTAGTTCTACTAGCAGAAATCAAATTATATCTATCTTAACTTTTAGCATAAAATTTGACATTATCAAAAAAATCAAGGTATTTTAAATATGTTTAAATGACTGATAGACTAATAGAATATTTAAGAAACTTATTTGAACGAAAATAATGTTAAATGTCCGTGTCGCACCCACCCCTCTAAGACTCTGCACTGGAAATTGTTGACGAATATGTATACCTGGGACAAACAGTCCAGCTAGGTAGGTCCAACTTCAAGAAAGAGATCAATCGACGAATCCAACTCGGCTGGGCAGCGTTCGGGAAGCTTCGCAATATCTTCACGTCCCAAATACCGCAGTGTCTAATAAGGTCTTTGACCAGTGTGTGTTGCCAGTGATGACTTACGAGTACGGAACGGAGACATGGTCGCTTACTATGGGGTACTAATATATATACTGTGCTATGGGCCTCATCAGAAGGCTCAAGGTCACCCAAAGGGCAGTGGAGCGTGCTCGAATCAGAAACGAGGAGATCCGCAGGAGAACCAAAGTAACCGACATAGCTCACAGAATCGCTAAACTGAAATGGCAGTGGGCAGGGCACAGATGGCCGTTGGGGCAGTAAAGTTCTCGACCGCGCACTGGAAAACGTAGCGTAGGCAGGCCTCCCACGCGGTGGACCGACGACCTGGTTAAGATCGCGGGAGCCGATGGATGCGGGCAGCGCAGGACCGATCGTCGTGGAAATCCTGCCTTTGTCCAGCAGTGGACGTTTTTCGGCTGATATGATGATGATTTGAATATTTGTCTTTTGGATTTTTCAAATGTTCGAAAACAATGCATCACAGGTCCAAATACTATTAAAAAATGGCTCCAGAACTAGTTTTAGTAGACGATTATGAAATTAATTTAGTTATTTAGTTTTATTAAATTACTTTTTACACTACAAAATCGTTATTCCTCCACAGGTTTGTTTTTTAATTTACATACCTTATAGAAAACTGATTAATTCCAATTAAACTTTATGCTATTAAACGAGGACTAAATTAATTTAATCCATTTAACAAGGAGAAATAAGTAAGTAATAAGAATAAAACCTTAATGATCAATTAAGAATATCCATTGGAATAAATTGCGGCTTTTAATTTTATCATAATCATTTTATTAGTTTGTTTAGTTATATATTACGAGTATTTGCCGTGGTTTTCTTTACGACATCTTTATGGTTTAATTATGGAAGAACCACTAATTGGAAGGACATTCCAGTTGTGGTTATTTAAATTAAGTAAATACTTGCTTTGATTGGATTTAATTATCTAACTTTATTACTATTGTTTAAATAGCTCGCGCCAAACTTTATTACGGCTCTGAAGTTGGTCGCAAGACGCGTCGCAGTAGCTAACTTTGGGTGTTGTAGGACGTAAAGGTTGTCACACACGGGAAATATGCGATAAGATATCTTTAACGTACCAGATATCTTACAATATCGCTCTTCATAAAAATCAATGAATTTACGTACACACACGGTGTAGATAATATATGTTTGATCGCCGTCTATCTGCAGATATCGAGCGATACTGAGTGATATCGACAGACAGCTCTGCTGTAAGATAAAATATACGCACAGATATTTATCTTAAGATAAATAAATATAGCATGATTCAAAGAGTTTTTAACCGTCTCCGTGGCGTAATGGTTAGTCCATTCGCTTTACACCAGGAGGTCGCGGGTTCGATTCCCGGCGAGGTCAACTTTACAAGACTCGGTTTGGTTGGTGGCAGGGCATTTTCATAGCCCGCCTGTCTAGCTATTTTCTTGCCGCCAATCATCAGTGTTTTGATTGATGTGTTCCGACTTGAAGATAAGATAGCCAGATCCCCCATTGCGTTGGGGAATCTTGGTAAGCCCGCTTCCATTTTCGGCATCATCATCACTTACCATCAGGTGAGATAATGCTAAGGGTTTATCAATTGTGAATAAAAAAAATCTTTGCGCGGTGCGGGTGTGTTCGGACCACCCGGTCTGTGGTGAGGAGTGAGGAGGGTGTTAGATCACGCTACTTTGATAAAAGCAACATGTAAGTCAAATTCAAAATCAGCTTCGTCCTCTGACTAACTGTCTAGTAAGTCCAATAGCAACATAAGCGAACTCATTTTCTTAATCACCATGTATAAAGCGTTTTAGGTGCAGCTAATTCAAGGACTGGTAACAGAATGTTCGGTTTTCATATATTATCGTATCTGTCCCGTGTGTGATACCTTACGATACTATAAGTTTTATCTTAAGGCGCAATGGTACTTAAAAATCTGTCTTTGTCTTTTTCTTTACGTGTAAAGAGGGAAGAAAATAACCACACTTTTGAACTTTTTCGATGTTTTTCGTTTTTATTTTCATCATATTTATCTAAAATAAAAATCCAATCCTTCAGTCACCTATGAACTTTATTTCAGTAAATAAATCATATTATCAAATTACTTATTTTAAGAATAAAACCGAAAATAGACGATAAAATGGCTCGAAAAGAGGTACTTTTGCGAAATTATTCTATCGAGCCAACTTTATTAAATCGTGTTTCCAGTCGAAATAGTCCCTCGTAACTATTCTCAATAATACCACTATGTTTTCCTAGAATTTAAATTTACTGTTAACTACTTCAAAAATGAATTCTAAAAACCTGTTTAAGTGGATTTTTAGGTACCACGGGGCCTTAAGATACTGGCAGATACTCCACGATAAAATATTATAGTATCTGTCCCGTGTGTGACAATCTTAAAGGTACTTAATACTCGGTTACACCGGCGCAGTAAGCACTCGCATCACGGTTCAGATCAGTAATAAAGTTTGGCGCGAGCTGTACCTATCTCTAATAAACCCACATTATGGAGTCAGTAAACCATTTGCAGAGTTCGACGATACCCGGGCCCAACTTGGATATTTACAATATTTCACTGAATAAACATTGAAATAAGTATTTAAAATTACAGTAGGAATCTACTTACTATTTAACAATAGGATTTCAGTTAAAACTTTATCTGATCAATTGAGCAAGTCGTATCGATTGCCAAGTAAATTGAAGTTAAATTACATTTTGGTGCCTGCTGTGCCAAGCGGTGTTACGCGCCCTTGCACCAGACAAAATGGCTCAAACTGTGGCAAAAGGTCAGGGCTGTGATTAGTGGTTAAAGGTACAGTAAGACTGAGAGAAATCTGATCTTATAGATACGATAACCCTACAAATATTGTTTTGAATTCCTCTTTTGTAGCCCTGCCCGTGGAAGTCGAACTGAGTAAAGCAAATGGCAGGATCAAAGGCAATAACATTTATTTGCCCAAAGTTCAACTGATCCAATGGTTAGGTTGCTCCAGAAGTAGCATAGAAGTGAAGTTTTGCTCAGATTGTTCGAACAGTTGTGAATACATGGAAATTCCTCTTTTGCTGCATTGCCCGTGGAAGTTCAACTGAGTAAAGCAAATGGCAGGATCAAAGAAAATAAAATTTATTTGCCTGAGGTTCAATGGAGCCAATTAATTAGCTTGCTCTAGAAAAGCCTTGGAACTTAATTTTTGCTCAGTTTTTTCGATCAGTAGTGATTAAATAGAATTTCCTCTTTGTTGCACTGCCCGTGGAAGTCCAACTGAGTAAACCAAATGGCAGGTTCTAGCGAAAGTTATTTGCCCGAGGTTCAATGGATTCAATTAGTTAGCTTGCTCTAGAAGTGCCTTGGAACTGAATTTTTGTTCAGTTTTTTCGATCAGTAGTGATTAAATGGAATTTCCTCTTTGTTTGCCCTGCCCGTGAAAGTCTAACTAAGTAAACCAAATGGCAGGTTCAAGGAAAGTTTATTTGCCCGAAGTTCAGTTGATTCAATTAGATAACTTGCTTCAAAAGTGGCTTGGAACTGAATTTTTCCTCAGTTTGCTCTATTAGTTGTTATTAAATGGAAAACCACAGAGCAGTATTAAGATATCGCTAAACTCTGCGTCTTTCTGTGATACTTACAGCGGTAACTGTTACAGTGGACGGAAGCCAGATCACGCGCCTCTCATTGTACTAAGATCTACGGGAGGTATTTATTATGGTCCCAATAGAGATCATCTACGTGTCTACGTGACCAGTAAGGATCTTTGTGTCAATGCTATGGTTCCCAACTTTAAAATAAGAATTTGCGGGAAAAACTATATTAAATGCGAGACAAGATTTAAAAATATACAGAATACTAAAAAGAAAGATGTTTTTTTCTTCTTTAAAAAAAAAGAAACAATTGTATCGTTTGAAGAATCGTAAATATTTATAAAAAAAAACCGGCCACACAAACGAGGTTCCGCATCAAAATATTAACTACCAACAGAACAAGTCCTCTAAGTACATATTTTGGTCTAGGTAAATAGGGGTCTACTTATTCTGGAATTTGGAAATTTCATTCTTCCTGTGGGAACGGAAGGTTTTTAGATTTTCTTATAAGAGATTCTGTAATCTATGTATTGCTATATACTGTGATTTTTCTAAGATTATAGGCCCAGTAGTTTTGCACGTATGGGGAAGGAATGGAAGAAAAGGAAGGGGGAATGCTCAATTGTTGGTCGGTGCCGGTGCAGCATCACGCCTCAAAAGAGCTAATATCTTCTAGCTATCGAAGGGCAGCAGTGACGCTGGCCACTGCGCCCTCAACGTCTTCATTTTGCAAAGCAATTGCTTATGGTATGGAAGACTAATTGCAATAAAAAAAAAATGATACACGAGTAATTGGTAAAGTTTTTACAATTTGAGGTACAGAACCCTAAAACAACAATTGCCACTACTACTGTGCCGGTGGTGTTATGAATTGTAGGGTCATAGGTAGTCGTGCGTTGACTTACTTTCGAAAACCGGGGTATTTAATCATTTAGCGTCCCGCGCGCACACTCAACTGGACTACGTCAGTACTAATATATATACTTTGACTGGACGTTGCTTCTAAGTCGGTATATTGGCAAATAAGCAGTGAGAAGCGCTCAGCATAAAAAAACAGGAAAATTATTCCCGCTTAATTTTTCGGCCTGAAGAAAAGATATTATGTTATATTCAGGAATCTTACTTGGGGCCCTTGTAATTTCATTACACGATTAGATTAACTTGACTTGATCATAAAAATCCCAAACTAAGCATAAATTGAAGCAAAGTGAAGCAAAGCCTGTAAACATTTATAGGAAAAAATATTTCTTTTGAATTTAAAAAAATGAATATCATAATTTTCTTCTTTTCAATCTACTTAGTTTATTCAAATTTAATTTGGTTCACTTTTTCGAAACCTTTCAACGAAAACACTGAGAAAAAGTGTAAAAGTGTGGTTATTTCCTTTACTCTTAACACGTAAAGAAAATAATTTTGAACAAAAAAAACCGACTTCAAGCAGGAAACTAAGGTTCCCTTCGATTTCTCTGGTCATCAGATCCTGGTTTCCCTATCATGGTACCACCCATGGGATATCTCCTTTCCAACAAAAAAAGAATCATCAAAATCGGTTCATAAACGACGAAGTTATCCACGAACACAAATAAAAAAATATATACGGTCGAATTGAGAAACCTCCTCCTTTTTCTGAAGTCGGTTAAAAAACAGAGAAAACTGTTCAATCAAGGTTCTATAAACGGGACGCAACGTCCCGCTTAAATAGCGGGACGGTTGCTAACCCTAGTCAAGGTTTTGCAATATCGGTACATTGTGGCAGGTATTTCGGTATCTTGTGCTGGTGTGGTTTGAGGTCCAAAAACACGCATTTTTTTCTATTTACATTTTTTATCACAATTGATAAGCCCTTGGAATCATCTCACCTGATAGTAAGTCACGATGATGCCGAAGAAGTGAGCGGGCTTACTTAGATTCCCCAACACAATGGGTAACTGGCTATCTGACATTCTAAAGTCTATTGTCATATTGCTTTACATAAATAAATATACTAGGTTAGGTAGCTACTTTACACAATGAACAAAGAATAGAGTATGTTTTTTTTAGCCCAGCTATTCGTTTACCTTCTAGGCGGAACTCATTTCAGTGCATGATTCGATAGGTAACTAAACTGGTCTAGACTTAAATTAAATTCTAAATTAGAAGTCATGTACCTGCTTACCACCCACTAAGTGACCTAGCTTAAAATCACAAGTTACTATAATACTAGATTTTTCCCGCGGCTTCGCCCGCGTGCACATCGTTTTTATGACTAATTTTGAGGGTGAGTGTTGCGCGAGCCGCAAGCGGCCTGTGAGCATGGACTTGAGTTTTCTTCAGATCCCTCAGGAACTATGTCAGGATATGTTAATTAGTAAATTATGTCATTTCCCACCCCCTCAACCACCTCTGTGCAAAAAATCACAACAATCCATTGTTCCGTTGCGTTGTCAAAAAAAACAAACAAAAAAAAGAGTATCTTTTCAGTTCCCTCAGGAACTGCATCAGCCTATGCTATTTTCACGGGATAAAAAGTAGCCATGTCTTTTCCAGTGACACAGGCTACCTGCATGCCAAATTTCATCAAGCTTGGTCGAGGTGTTGAAGCGTGAAAAGGTAACAAACAAACAAACACATTTTTACATTAGGTACTAGCTTTTTACCGCGGCTTCACCCGCGTGGACATCGTTTTAATGACTGTCTTTAAGGGTGATTAGTAAATTATGTCGTTTCCCACCTACTCAACCATCTCTGTGCAAAAAATCACAACAATCGAGTATTTTTTTAGTTCCCTCAGGAACTGAATCAGATTATGCTATTTAAAAAGTAGCCTATGTCCTTCCCCGTGACACAGGCTACCTGCATGCCAAATTTCATAAAGATTGGTCAAGGCGTAGAAGCGTGAAAAGTTAACAAACAAACACATTTTCACATTTATAATATTATAATATAAGTATTATATATTAGTAAGGATTTATTTTTGCTTTTACTAAAAATCATGAGAAGCCAAGCGAATACCTTCATGTTGTTAATTGCGTAACAAAAACAAAGAAAGCATTTTTCATAATCTATCTATTATCCGAAATAAAAATATGCAACAACATGTAATTTCTTTTGCTATAATAACATCGATTGATCAACAATCGATATCGGCGATTGCCTGTCAAGTCAAAACAATGGTACTACGTCTTCAGCAACCTCTTGTTGTCAAACAAAGAAGAGTGGTCAGTTCGTTACGTAACGATTTGATTGTCGTCTTGAGACAACCTTCAACCTGCAATAATGTTCGAAAAAATTAAAAGCTTTAAGGTATAGGTACAAGCTTTTATTTGAAAATAGTTTTTATGATCAAAAAGCAATTGCTAAAATGAATATAAAAAAATACACGTTCCACATTCAAAAAAGGTGAGCACAGTAAAGTCAAAGTATATATTATATTAGTACTAACCACAGATAAGAAAAAAAAATTGCCGCTCCGATAGATTGCTGAAGAAGGCGTGGCAGCGAGTTAGCTTCATGCACAACGAGATATGTTTCTGTCATTCGTAAATGATTGTACTGCGTAGAAATTGCACAATTTCATGGCAGGCAGAGCTCCGTGTGTTTTGGTGTCAAAATTGATGAAATGGTCAATAATATGGTGTAAAAATGCAACTGGCAAAGTAAATTTAATAAATAGAGGAGTTTCTTACCACGTGTCAGTGAAAAAGCTAAATGAAAATCAATAATTATAAAAAAAATATGAATATTTATTTTTGGTTTCTTGTTATTTAGTGCGAGGGCGTTGTCGATATTTTTCAACGATATTTTTTTTCCCGAATTGAAAGAAAAGTAGTTCAGAACTACAGAATTTAACAATTTGTTTCCTATAAAATCAAACACTGTTTACTCAAAGCATTTCAGCGATGATGAATTTGTGATTAACGCCACACAAGAAATGCATATAATGTTCTGCACTGCCTCATGTAGACGTTTGCATACTGTTTTCAGTACGTATCAGTCGTTTAAGTATTTTCTTTACTTTTTATCTATTTACAACCCATGTACGGGAAAACATAGTTTGGGGCTAGATGGCCGTGTTTGATTTGTCCATGAATATTTTTTTCTGTTTCAAAGTAGTAAAAATTACAGTTTTAATAGAGTTTTAGTTTAGTTTTCTTTGAATGAAATAAATCATTAGCACAGGTAAGCATTAAAGTATTCCCAGGCTTAAAAAAACATACAAAAAAAATATATACAGGTAAGTGGCGGAAAAAAAAGTAATAATTTGTTTCCCATTCGTAAAAACAGAAAATTCGAAATCAACAGAATAAGGTCGCTAAGCAACGCATATATTAATAGTTATAAACAGCAAACATTACTCGTGCACCAAGAGTTCCGTATTACTAATACTCATAACCACCTCTAGGTGACTTAGACTTGAAATTTGGCACCGAGGTAGGTTATTGGACGTATACAAAGGAAAAATTTTAAAAATGGCCAATTTTCAGTCGTACTTACAAAATTTGGGTTCCGTACCGCCACTCCTCATTGGAATAATTATATGGGCCACTTCCAGGTGACTTTTTTAAATTGAGATTTGGAATCGCAATGGGTTTATTGGATGTATTAAGTAAAAAATTTAAATTTATTTTTGAGGTCGGTACCAGTACACAGCTACAAATGTTTTAGATTCGATGGCGTTGCTGACACCGACCTCAAAAAATTTTTTGGCCCCTAGTTTAATTCGTACCTACCTTTGATTTCGTTATTGTTGGTTAAAGTCGTGTATCTAAGTATAATAATATTATTTCATACTTTTGAGTGAATTTCATTTTGAAGTCGGTTTTTAAGCTTTTTAAACTTTTATTTTTATTTTATTTATTTTTAGTGATTATGCTATCTACCTAACAACGTTATACCCAATCAACCACTCGCCAATAGGAACCATCAAATCATAAAGCATGTGTTTTATTAACAGATACAGATTCCTGTAGCTTTCATCATCATCTTAACAGAATAAAAGTTAAGGAATTAAATCTTCCATCATCAGCTCATCTGAATAACCTGAAAGAATACAACTATCGGTCTATACTTACCTATGTATCTACGCAAAATATTTGAAGAATTATCCTCCAACTCTTAACCGTTAAGGAGTTGTACCAGGCCTCCGTCACTCCATGTACTTGCGCGCTATAATTACCTACCGCCCGGCCCAGCGTTCTCGGGCCGTTTGCGGACCCAATTCAGTGCGGTTTTCACAAACGAAGCGCACGCACGTAGTTCAATTTAAATCGTTTCGTTCGTTCGTACGCGTACCTACGATGCCGTCTGGTGCCATAAGTGCTGTAGATGGGTGCAAATCAAGCAAAAGAAGAGATAAACACCTAACATTTTTCCATTTACCTGTCAATGAAGAAAGGTAATTGATAAACTATTACTATTTTTTGTCGTCTTAAAATTATTTTTAATACTAGGTATACTAAGCATTAGCTAGTACTCTTTATTACACTGTGGCATTAGCTTGCCTTTCAAACACAGATTTACATTTTTTTGTTACATAGAAACGTCATACTTATCTTAAACACTATTTTAACAACGTTTAAAAAGCTATTTTTATTAAAATAAAATTGTGATAATATGTGAGTCGCAGGCGCGGCGACCTGTCTCAACTTGTCGTGCTGTTAGCGCACACAAATACTTGTGACATAACTATTTAGTAATCTGTGCTTGTGATTCTGTTTTATGCGATTTATAACCGAGAATTTAGAAAGGGTAAGAAATTAATAAAAAAATATATCAAAATAAAACACATGTAACTATTGTAACTCTTAAAGATTTTTTTCATTTTACTTACACACTGACCTCTAAAATTATGTGTTATCTAGATGTATTGCACAATCAGCACCTTTTTAAAAAATATATATATTTTACTAGCTGTTGCCCGCGGCTTCGCCCGCGTAGGGGTATGAAAAATAGATAAGAACCTATTCTCAAACCTACCCGATATGCACACAAAATTTCGTAAAAATCGGTCGAGCCGTTTCGGAGAAGTATGGTTACTAACACTGTGACACGAGAATTATATATATATACTAGCTGTCCCGGCGAACTACGTACCGCCTTACATTACACTACACTACCCTACCCTACCCTACACTACCCTACCCTACCCTACCCTACCCTACACTACACTACTCTACCCTACCCTACACTACACTACCCTACCCTACACTACACTACACTACCCTACCCTACATAAGAACCTTCTCCCGACAATAACGAACTCGACAAAAAAAGAATTAGCCAAATCGGTCCAGCCGTTCTCGAGTTATGCGCTTACCAACACATTTTGCGATTCATTTTTATATATTAGATATATAGATAGATAAATGATACAATTTTAAACTACCACCTATAAGTCAAAACATATTCACAGTTCTCAATAACATAGACACAAAAAGTTATGTTAATTTAATTTTATCGAAGAGGCAGCCCTGCGATCGTAGGTGGGATCGCGTGGTGTGAAGCAAGCTGACGCGATGGAGTAGGCTATTATAGCAGTAGGTATTGGAAATTTACTACTGAGTGAAGTATCTGTTACGTAGTAACTAATTAGTAATCTGTGGTTGTACCTTGTACGTTGTACTAATAAGACTCCAAAACTTGAATAGTTTTAGGAAATACATGCAACACGTAATATGTGCCTATAAAATTTGAGGGTTGTTCTCGATTTCCCTGGCATCCAAACATCAGATCCTGACTTGGTGACAATGGGACCTCCTCGGGAGTATACTCTTTCGAATAAAAAAAGAATTGTGAAAATCGGTTCGCAATCGGCGTAGATATCGCGTAAAAACATATAAAAAAAAACAACATACAGTCGAATTGAGAACCTCCTCCTTTTTGAAGTCGGTTGAAAACTGGCTAAGTGCGACTTTGGCTTGTGCACCGAGGGTTCAGTAGCACCAAAAATATCTTATATGTATATCTATTAGTTAGATAAGGATAGGAAATTAGTATTTATACTTTACATAATTTAATGATGTCACAACAAAACATAAATTAGAAAGGGGCCAAGTTCAATATAATAAAATTACAGCGATCTAAATGGGTAGTTACCCAGTTCTATAGTGGTTTCTTAATCATAGCTACGAAACTTCAAGTAGAAATATTTATTTAAGACTTCTCCAAATAATAGAAAAAGTACAACAGTTTTCAGTTTCTTAAAAAATATGTTCTGTTCTACTAAATGGAGTAAATTGGCAAGTTTAAATGTTCAAGGTGCCAAGCAAGCAAAGCTTACTTTTTAAAAGTAAATATTAATATAGAATAAAATTGGATACTAAAAACATGCCAAGTTACACCCTGCAGAAGCACAAAACATAACTTTTTTTTTAAGAAACTGAAAACCGTTGTACTTTTGTTTTGTTTCTGCACTATATCTATCGCAAACATCCTGTGTAATTTTGAGTAAAGGAAAATATATAAGGCTAATAGTGTATAATAATTATACCCTACCCTACGTACACTACACTACACTACCCTACCCTACACTACACTACCCTACACTACACTACACTACCCTACCCTACCCTACCCTAAAATAAAATAGATGTTGGCCGATTCTTAGACCTACTCAATATGCTCACAAAATTTCATGAGAATCGGTCAAGCCGTTTCGGAGGAGTACGGGAACGAACATTGTGACACGATAATTTTATATATAAGAGTATATGTTAACTACTATAACATTATAATTATATTTATCGCAAACATCCTGTGTAATTTTGAGTAAAGGAAAATATATAAGGCTAATAGTGTATAAATTATACACTAAAATATATAAGGCTAATAGTGTATAAATTATACACTATTAGCCTTATATATTTTCCTTTACTCAAAATTACACAGGATGTTTGCGATAAATATAATTATAATGTTATAGTAGTTAACATATACTCTTATATATAAAATTCTCGTGTCACAATGTTCGTTCCCGTACTCCTCCGAAACGGCTTGACCGATTCTCATGAAATTTTGTGAGCATATTGAGTAGGTCTGAGAATCGGCCAACATCTATTTTATTTTAGGGTAGGGTAGTGTAGGGTAGGGTAGGGTAGTGTAGTGTAGTGTAGGGTAGTGTAGTGTAGGGTAGGGTAGTGTAGTGTAGTGTACGTAGGGTAGGGTGGGGTAGTGTAGGGTAGTGTAGGGTAGGGTAGGGTAGTGTAGTGTAGGGTAGTGTAGGGTAGGGTAGTGTAGTGTAGTGTATGTAGGGTAGGGTAGTGTAGGTTAGGGTAGTGTAGGGTAGGGTAGTGTAGTGTAGGGTAAGGTAGGGTAGTGTAGTGTAGGGTAGGGTAGGGCAGTGTAATGTAATGTAAGGCGGTACGTAGTTCGCCGGGACATCTAGTTATGTTATAATAAAATGAAGGTTATGAGAATGAAATTTTAATAAAAATTTCGAAAGTGACCACGAATCCGTGGTCACTTTCGAAGCAATCGGCGTAGTACCTAATTGAAAAACCTATCATACCTCGCATTCCTAATATAATCTATCGATATTAAAAAAAGCCTAACTATAACCACAACACTATGAAAATTATACCATCTTTGGAAAAAATATTTCACGGAAAGTTTCAATTGAATAACTTTACTTACGATCTGAAATTTAATTCGAAATAAATGTTTTTTAATGAATTTCACAATATTACATATTATTTCTTTAGTTCTAAATAATCACATTATTTTTTAAACTTTTAGTGCTCATCAATTAAACTGGGCAGTTTTACTATCCTGGTATCACCTTGCCATTGTCATTCTGTCAGTTTTCATAAACTCAATCTTATTTTATATAGTTTTAAGTATACTTTTTAATGATTTTATAGTTTTGTTTTTTGTTTTTGGGGGAGGTTACTTTAAAAAAAATACCCAATAGCATCAACCTGTTTGTAGTTTGCTGTATGTGTAATGGCTCGCTCGGTGTTAGTACTAAAAAATCAACATCAGCGTTCTATAGAATTCTTCTATTCTGTGGTACTAACATACAATATGGACAATGGACACTCCCTGCCGCTCTCTAGATTCCGACCTCACCCCCTCGTCACCCGTAGTTTGTTTCTCGAACGTATACGATTTCCCCGTGATTTTGTTTGCTCCTTCATTTGTTTTAAGAAATGTCATTTCACGACCGTTGTATACAGTGTATGGGGTGTGGTAAAGTCTAGTTGTTTGGATTGAAAAATAAAAGACGATTCTGGAACCTCGATTCCACCTCCAAAGTTCATCATCAGATCAACTTCAAAATTTCAAAAGGATGTATAATCACCGGGAATACGGCTTCATTCCAAATTTCAGCTCAATCGGATCCCTGGAAGTCGCTTTAAACTCGATCGCAAGATTTGAACTAAACAAACATACATACATACAAGAAAACATTGCAAGTTAAATAAAAGCTTATAAAAAGTAAGTAATACAGTCAGAACTGCAAGCTAACAATGAACTTACATAAATCGTCAAGCTGCCCGACTTTTTTGGATCGTTTGACCAAAAAGAATATAACCATACCGTTTCGTACAACAACGACCTAGAAGAACGACCATCGACTTATTAAAAAAAAAAACAAAAAAAAAAACAATCTAATTAAAACATACAAAAACCCGACTACATGAAAACATTACCCCTGTTTTTTGGACAGTTGGGTAAAAATTTATCCGACGACCTCACATTCCAAAATCCATAAAGCACTTTAGGCTTAGCCAAAGAAGCAGACATATAGGGTGAATTTTAATTAGTTCTTGTTAACAAAAGATATGCATGTCGACGCTGGAAAGCGTAAACGCTGTAACCAACACCTTACTCGAAAGTACGTTTTTTATATTGTTGTAATGAGAAAAAAATTCTGCGTCGAATGGTCTGGGTCCCATAGTTCTAGGCTTAGAAATTATTTACTTACAGCGTCGAAGATTTTGATGTTTGTAGGTTTTTTTTACCTCAAAATGCAGTAAGCAACCAAAAATAAGACATATTTTTGACCAATGCTACATAAACTAATTAAGCTGTAATAACACGGAAGTGTAGCACTGCTTACAGCGTTTACGCGGATTGAAAATATTTGACAAGAATGGTTGGTTACACCGTTCTTGCGGATTAAAAGTAAATGAGCGGTGATGCTTACAACATTTATCCAGAATAATAAATAAAGATATGTTTTGTTTACACCATTATTAGAGTTGTATATTCAGGACGCAAGATTGGTTACAGCTTTTTAAATTAGCCATGTGTTTTGGGTTCACAATATTTACGCCGTTTCAAAAAATATTTAAGGGAAACTCACTTGGAGGTTACTTCCGCTTAACATTGGGCTCGCGGTCTTTTTGCGAAGTTGAACGAAACAATTTAGTCAGCCTACGTCAGTCGAAGTGGGAGGTTGTGTTGAAAGTAGCGTTGTGTTTTTCAATTTCACTAATAATTTCAGGTGATATTAAACGTAAGTAGTTTTGTCGCACTTCTTTATTATTTTTTGTATAGTAAATTGTTAATTTTAGTCAATTCTTAGTCTTTATGTACTTACATAAAATCATTTTGTTATCGAAATATAATTTCATGGTTTTAATTATAACTGACTGTTTCGTCCGTTCTCGTTGGATTCTTTTTATTGTGGGTAGGTAAAGAATTAGAAGGTATTTACAGTTGGTACCATTTGTATTTAAAATGGGTCTACTGTAGGTAGATACGTAGCATCGACTTTAACTTATTTCATCGATTCGTTATATTATTTTCATTGTTGGTAAGTAAACAATTAGGAGGTACCTACCGTAGTGACCTTTTGTATTTACAATGGGTCTACTGTAGATAGGTAGCATCAATATCAGAAAATGTAGCTGGCTAGTAGGTACAGAAGGTAAGTAGGTAGGTACCTATCTTTTTCCGCTTGTCTTCTTTACCGTCGCGGGGGCCTTCCCGGGTGCAAAGGCTGTCTATAGCCATACAACGCGGCAACAACGCTGCGAACGTTATGGGCACCTTTGCACCGGCGACGCTCAGGGGTGGTTTATTTTAGTTTTAGGAATGTTATCATTTATTTTTGAACTTGTATGTTTGACAACTGTATATTACAGTATTGTATTATATTGTATTGATAAAAAAACATTATGAAACTTTGAAATGAATTGATTGTTTGGAAATTACTTGTGGTGGTACAAAACCCTAGCACCACCTCGCTCCGACTCGCATTTGGTTGGTTTTTAAAAATAATTTAGAATTCTTGAATCTCTATATGTATTTGTTTTCCCATCAGTATGCGTAGGCACTGTTTAGTTAGTTTTTAGGCTCGTAACTTCAGAATTCAAGTCTCAGTTTTTTATAATATATTTGTAGGTAGGCACTTAACAAGATACGATCAATATGATCGGCCGGAATCATGACGTTTTAAATTGCATTTCAATGACTTTGCAATAAACTCCAATAAATTTATTTAGCAACAATTCGATTTCTTGAAGGTTAATCAACAATAACGGTGATGCAGGGTCAATAAGTAAATCACTCAATTAAAAGCTTTTTGTTTTAACGTGGCTCGTTATGGTTTATGAAGTGTTAAAAATATTTCCATAATTTATGGAACGTTGTAGACAAAAGAATAACCAGTCCCGTGGCAAAAGCTTTTAAAAAAAGTCTTGCGAGTGGCAGACGACCTTATAAGGCAAACACCGCAAGTGGCAAGGCTCCTTATGAGGTAAAACAGGTGTAGGTATCCCCGATTCCAGGAGATGCTGCAGCATCAAGTCAAGGTTACCTGTGCTCTATCTAACACCTATACATTGACACTATTCCAATGAGCCCAAACACGATACCACTGCTGTAAGTTGGTGAGGAGTTGGGTATCCTCCAGATTCCAGGAGATTCAGCAGCATCAGGTAAAATTACCATGTTCTATCTAAACCTTCTCATTAAGACTATTACAATGAGCCCAAATACGATAATCTGCTGTAATTTAGTGAGGAATTAGGTATCCTGCAGATTCCAGGAGATACTGTAGAACCAGGTTAAGGTTACCATGTTCTATTTAACACCTGTTCATTGAGATTATTCCAATGAGCCCAAACACGATACCTTTGCTGTAAGTTAGTGAGGAATTGGGTATCCTGCAGGTTCCAGGAGATGCTGCAGCAACAGGTCTAGGTTACTATGTTTTTGAAATATCATTAAAGTAACAGCACATCAAATTTCGAATCGATCAGACCGGTATATGTTGCCCACATCATTTCATCACTTAGAAAAGAGCTGATGTTCTTCAAGCAGCTGAATTGATTTTTACCAAATATATTTTAGGTAAAAAAACGCATCAAAATCGGCCCATCAGTTCGAAAGCTACGATGCCACAGACAGACAGACACACAGACATTGGCGTGAAACTTATAACACCCTTCTTTTTGCGTCAAAGGTTAAAAACGTACCTAACACAAAATAAAACGCACTCAAATTTTTAATTAAAAAGAAATATATATTTACAGGATCGTTGTAGGTAGGTACCTAGGTACCTTATTCTCATCTATATAGTAGCACTAGCTTTTGCCCGCATGGACATCGTTTTTTTTATTGTCTCCACGGTGAGTGGTGCGCGAGCCGCGAGCGGCTCGCGAGCGTGGACCTGAGTTTTCTCCAGATCCCTCAGGAACTATATCGGGCTATTCTGATTAGCAGTCTATGTCACTTCCCACCTCCTCAACCAATTCTGTCCAAAAAAAATCACTTCAATCCTTTGCTCCATTGCGACACCGACGTGTGCCAGCGCGGAAACGAGTTTTCCCCAGATCCCTCGAGAACTATGGCTGATAATTAGTAAATTATGTCATTTCCCACCTCCTTAACCATCTTTATGCAAAAAATCACAACAATCCATTGTTTCGTTGCGATTCTTACTTAATATTATAAACGTGAAAATGTATTTGTTCGGTTGTTTGTTACCTTTTCACGCTTCAATGCCTTGACCAATCTTAATGAAATTTGGCATGTCTGTGTCACGAGGAAGGACATAGGCTACTTTATATCCCGTGAAAATAGCATAGCCCGATGCAGTTTCTGAGGGAACTGAAAATATACTCTTTTTGGTTAAATTCTTTTACATCGCAATTAACGGAACAATGGATTGTGTGATTTTTGCACAGAGATGGTTGAGGGGATGGGAAATGACATGATTTACTAATAAGCATATCCTGAAATAGTTCCCAAGGGATCTGGAAAAAAATCATGTCCACGCTCGCGAGCCGCTCAGCGGCTCACGCACCGCGCACCCTCTCAGACAGTCATAAAAACGATGTCCATGCGGGCGAAGCCGCGGGCAAAAGCTAGTGCTAAATAAATAACCAAAAAAAAGTATATTTTCAGTTCCCTGAGAAACTGCACTTGAATATGCTATTTTCACGGGATAAAAGTAGCCTATGTCCTTCCCCGTAACACAGGCTACCTGCATGCCAAATTAAATTACATCAAAATTGGTCAAGGTTCTGAAGAGTGAAAAGGTAACAAAAAAAAACACATTTTAACATTTATAATATCAGTAAGAATGTCATGTAGTATTGAGGAAGACTTCGATCATCATCATATCAACCGACAGACGTCCACTGGACATAGGCCTCCCCCAAGGATTTCCATGACGACCGGTTCTGCGCTGCCCGCATGCAGCGGCTTCCCGCGACCTTCACCAGGTCATCGGTCCACCGAGTGGAAGGCCTACTTACGCTACGTTTTCCGGTGCACGTGGAAGACTTCGATCACACACAGAAAAAAACATTTATATGATAATATTATATTAAAAGAGATGCAGTTTGTAAGTATGTTATTTTGAATATAAGATGCAGTTTCCGAAACTACTTATCGTATTTCAAAAATTCTTTCTTTCTTTATTTAGAATGGACCTTCAGGATGAACATAAGTTAAAAAAAAAAAAACGCGAGCCGCACCTTGCACCCTCGATATCCATGCGGACAAGGCGCGAGCAACAGCTCGTCTGATATAACGTAAGACACTTCTATAAAACAACTAAATTTATAGGTGTACTAAAGTTTTTGTTTTTGTACTAAAGTTCTTGGTATCTTTTTTTTATTCACAATTGGTAAGCCCTTGGCATCAAGCGTCGGTGGCTCAACCGGTAACGACTCGGTCTACTTAACCAGAGGTGCCGGGTTCAAATCCGGACGGCCAATGTACCAATGAGTTATACGATACTTACGTACATATACTCACCGATGGCTTTAACGGTGAAGGAAACATCGTGAGGAAACCTGCACACACATGCGAAGAAACTCGAAGGTCGTGTGTGAAGTCGACCAACCCGCACTGGGCCCGCGTGTTCGACTAAAGCCCGATCGCCCTAATTCAGGGTAGGCTTGAGCCCCTCGGTGGGGACGTATATGAGCTGAAATGATGGCATCATCTCACCTGATGGTAATAAGTGATGTATCTATTTTGATAATGGTTTCAAGAGGGTCAAGGAAGTATGGCCGGATATGTCGGGCATAGGTAGTATTTTTAAAGATCGATAAATTAAAGATACTCAATTAACGGAGATGTATTAAGATGTCCGATAAATGAAAAAAGAATTGTAGGTCGGTACTATCTACCCAGACTTACTCCATATTATGTAGATATCATCATCATAGCAGCCGAAAGACCCACTGCTGGACAAAGGCCTCCCCCAAGGCCTGAGACATGGTCGCTGACTATGGGCCTCATAAGAAGGCTCATCATTATCATCATCATATTAGCCGAAAAACGTCAACAAAGGACTGGACAAAGGCCTCCCCAAAGGATTTCCACGACGACTGGTCCTGCGCTGCCCGCATCCATCTGCTTGCCGCGATCTTCACCAGGTCGTCGGTTCAACGCGTGGGACGCCTGCCTACGCTACGTTTTCCGGTGCGCTGTCGCCATTTGAAAACTTTACTGCCTCAACGGCCATCTGTTCTACGCGAGTTATGTGCCCTGCCCACAGCCACTTCAGTTTAGTGATTCTGTAAGCTATGTCGGTTACTTTGGTTCTCCTGCGGATCTCAAAAATCAAAATCAAAATCAAAATGTGGCAGTGGGCAGGGCATGTAGAACAGGAAGGCTGTTGGTGCAGTAAAGTTTTCGAGTTTCGACCGCGCACTGAAAGACGTAGCGTAGGCAGACCTCCCACACGGTGGACCGACAACCTGGTGAAGATTGCGGGAAGCCGCTGGTTACGGGCAGCGTAAGACTGGTCGTCGTGGAAATCCTTGGGGGAGGCCTATGTAGGTATACGTTGTTGAAAAAATCTATAAGATACACTTTTTCTGTCATTTTTACCTAGATTTACTTCTTTTAAAACTGTTTAACGGCTAGGTCAGTCGTTTTCTTTTATTCACTTAGACTTGGCTCTTTATTTCATCTCACTACTCTTTATAGCCAGGTAATGTTAATCGAGAGTTGGTACGTTTTTACAGAATATTTTTGCTAAGATTTTACATCTTTCTGTACGAACCTAGTGCCAAGATACAGGGGCTTAAAAATCTGCCGAAATTATTCTAGAAAAGGTATTACAACAGTGCTTGCTTTTCGCTAGACTTGGCTTGGCACATTTTCACATAATGTTTTTGTTAGGGTTTCACTTCTTTTAGTACAAACAGTACTATTTTCTGGAGGACTTATTTCTCCTTTTTTTATCCTAGTTTGTAAAGTCTTTCAAATGTTTGGGTATTAAAACCTATCCGTGTACCAAATTTCAAGTTTGTGGGTAAGATAGAAGTACCTGCTTAAGATTTTTAATGATCGGTGAGTGAGTCAGTGACAAAATAAAGGAAATTTGACTTGAGATATTTCGCAAACTTTCATCATCATATCAGCCGAAAAACGTCCACTGCTGGACAAGGCCTCCCCCTCGCAAACTTTATTAGGTACAAATTTGTAGTTTTCAGGGTATAGGTACGTAGGTTCAGTGTGTTAGTACGGCCGTGATTGACTTGGCGGGGGCACTCCCGTACCCCCCGATGTACGCACCGCACAGAACACCTTGAATTAAATTGAATTTCTTTTAAATGTTACGCTTCGGCATCGCGTGCAAAGCAAATAACGTCTGCTATTTTATTAGCATCTCAGTGACATGGCGTAGCTTCCAATATTAGTTTTCACAGCATGTCGTCGTCGTGAATTTAATATTCAATATGAATAATAACTATTTACAGTGTAATTGCTATTCTCGGAGTTTCTCTGCGTGATCGAATCAGAAACGAGGAGATCCGCAGGAGAACCAAAGTAACCGACATAGCTCACAGAATCGCTAAACTGAAGTGGCATTGGGCAGGGCACTTAGCTCGTAGAACGGATGGCCGATGGGACAGTAAAGTTCTCGAGTGGCAACCGCGCACCGGGAAACGTAGCGTAGGAAGGCCTCCCACGCGGTGGACCGACTACCTGGTGAAGATTGCGGGAGGCCGATGGATGCGGGTAGCGCAGGACCGGTCGTCGTGGAAATCCTTGGGAGAGGCCTTTGTCCAGCAATGGACGATTTTTGGCTGATATGATGGTGATGTTCACAGCTCGCTTCAGAACTGAACATCATGAATTCATGAAGAACGTTTAATTGTTTGTAAACGTTTTGAGCTCAAAATGGCGCGGATCTCCGGCATGGACATGATTCTGTGACGCGACGGTTTTGCGTCACTACCGACCACCACTATCTTCCCGTCGCTGCGCTGGTCCAGCTTCGATTGACACCAACTCCTTCGCGCGCAGTCACAAATACATTCTGCATGCCGATAAATGGTCAAAAGTTCTAGAGAGAGTGAGCCCACTGCTGTCCTTGAGGTTTTCTACGGCTGCTCACACTTGACTCCGACAATGATGATTTAATTACGAGGGCAGGGCACATAACTTGTAGAACAGTTGGCCGTTCTCAAGTGGTGACCGCGTACCAGAAGACGTAGCACAGGCGGGCCTCCCACTGGATGAACTGATAGCGGGAAGCCGCTGGATGTGGGCAGCGCAGGACCGGTCGGTCTGGTGCGTGTGTGCATTGTATCACATCACTCACACTAATATTATAAAGGCGAAAGTTTGTTAGTGTGTGAGTGTGTATGTTTGTTACTTCTTCACTCAAAAACTACTGAACGGATCTGGCTGAAATTTTGTAGGTAGACAGATTAGGACCTGGATTAACACATAGGCTACTTTTTTTTACGCTGCGCACTGCGCACCCTCGAAAAGTCATAGAAACGTTGTCCACGCGGATGAAGCCGCGGGAAACTGCTAGTAGCATATACAGTCGTGATGGACTAATAAGGGACGCTGTCACTAAAAAGCAAGATCTTTTATCAAGGGCTTTGAAGCTATTATTAACAAGTAGTATTTTAAACATTTATAGTGATAGTAAGGAAAATAGCTACTTACTGTGATTTTTTAAAAGAAATACATCACTGCTACTGTCGCATCGCTTATGGATGGACAAATAATTCCTCTGCTTCTTCCTCGGTCCCTCAATGCTGAGGATCGCAACCACAAGAGTGAGTGAGGTCTCTCGTGGGTCTCTCCAATGGCTGTGGTTGATGGTGCTGTGGACTACCCTTTGGATGTTCCCGTCCACAGTTTTCTTTACAGCGTCAATCCATCGCGAACGTGCTTTGCCCCTAGCGCGTTTGCCTTCTATCTGGCCCAGGATGATATGCTTATCGAGGTTATGCTTTGCAGACCTCACAATATGACCGAAAAAGCAAAGGGACAACTAGTTAGGGTCACGAAAATATATTTTCTTTTTTTCATCATCATATCATATCAGCCGAAAATCATCCACTGCTGGACAAAGGCCTCCCCCAAGGATTTCCACGACGACCGGTCCTGCGCTGCCCGCATCCATCGGCTTCCCGCGATCTTCACCAGGTCGTCGGACCACCGCGTGGGAAGCCTTTTTTATCAGTTTGAAAATGAAATGTTATCATCTTTACCATTTTTATTGCAGTTTCATGCCGTTATTTATCCATTTTTTGTTTTCTGGAATTGCGTGTCAAAAACCATGGCAAAAAAAATATCCTGCAACTGCTACCAGAGGAAAAATAATAAAGTTGCGTGTTTGTAATTAGGTCTTCAGAAGTCCACACTCCGACCAGCGCCCATCCAGCTCCAAAACCCCGAAAACTTTCAGCTCGAGTTGCACAATCGCTTCGAATGCCTAGGAGACTGCGAGAATGTGGACGATTATAACGACAGGTTCGTAGAAATTGTCCAAACGGTCGGGTCTAAGATTTTCAAAACTCGCCGTTCAAACAGAACCAAAAAAATCTCTGACTTCACCAGCAACCTCATGGAAGAAAGACGCAGATTGGTTTTGCAGTCCTCTGAAGACGCTACTCAGTATCTGCAACTAAACAGGCAGATCTCTAAGTCTCTAACTCGCGATTTGCGCCACTATAATACAAATTGCATTAAAGAGGCGATTGAGAACAACAAAGGCTCAAAATTGTTCGCGAGAGATTTGTCTATTGATCAAAGCCAACTGACCAAGCTGAAGACTGAGGACGGCAGGATCATATCGTCTAAGACTGAGTTGCTGGAAGAAGTTGAGAAGTTCTACGGACAATTGTACACGACCACACGTCTGCCTGTCAGCGATCTGGCTAAAGACCCAAGAGCTATACTTACCCGAAACTATATCGAAGATATCCCGGACGTCAGCCTGTACGAGATTAGAATGGCTCTTAAACAGCTTAAAAACAATAAGGCACCGGGTGATGATGGAATTACGGCTGAACTTCTGAAAGCAGGTGGATCACCGGTACTAAAAACTGAAAATATTTAATTCCGTTATACTTGAGGGACAAACGCCTAAGGCATGACACAGAAGTGTGGTCGTGCTTTTCTTCAAAAAGGGCGACAAAACCCTGCTGAGGAACTACAAACCTATCTCACTTCTGAGCCATGTCTACAAACTGTTTTCGAGGGTCATTACGAATCGTCTCGCACGCAGGTTTGACGACTTCCAGCCTCCCGAACAAGCCGGTTTCCGAAAAGGATTTAGTACTATAGACCACATACATACGCTGCGGCAGATTATACAGAAGACCGAAGAGTACAAACAGCCACTATGCTTGGCGTTCGTGGACTATGAGAAAGCCTTCGATTCGGTCGAAACCTGGGCTGTGTTACAGTCTCTCCAGAGGTGCCAAATTGACTATCGATATATCGATATATCGAAGTGCTGAAGTGTTTGTATGAAAACGCCACCATGTCGATTCGCCTCCAGGATCAAAACTCGGAACCTATCCAGCTGCAGCGAGGGGTGAGACAGGGAGACGTTATATCTCCGAAACTGTTCACCGCCGCCCTGGAAGATGTTTTTAAGCTTTTGGACTGGGGTGGACTCGGCATCAATATCGACGGCGAGTACATCACCCACCTTCGATTCGCTGACGATATCGTCATGGCGTGGTCATGGCTGAGACTATGGACGACTTAGGCACAATGCTCGATGGCCTCAGTAGAGCCTCTCAACAAGTGGGTCTTAGAATGAACATGGACCAGACGAAAATTATGTCAAACGTCCGTGTCATACCTACTCCTCTGAAGGTTGGAGGCTCTACACTCGAAGTTGTTACCGAATATGTATACCTGGGACAAACAGTCCAGTTAGGTAGGTCCAACTTCGAGAAAGAGATCAATCGTCGAATCCAACTCGGCTGGGCAGCGTTCGGGAAGCTTCGCAATATCTTTACGTCCCAGATACCGCAGTGTCTTAAGACCAAGGTCTTCGACCAATGTGTGTTGCCAGTGATGACGTATGGAACTGAGACATGGTCGCTTACTATGGGCCTCATAAGAAGGCTCAAGGTCACCCAAAGGGCAATGGAGCGTGTTATGCTCGGAGTTTCTCTGCGTGATCGAATTAGAAACGAGGAGATCCGTAAGAGAACCAAAGTAACCGATATAGCTCTCAGAATTGCTAAACTTGAGTGGCAGTGGGCGGAGCACATTGCTCGTAGAACAGATGGCCGTTGGGGCAGTAAAGTTCTCGAGTGGCGACCACACACCGGAAAGCGAAGTGTAGGCAGGCCTCCCACTCGGTGGACCGATGACCTGGTGAAGGTCGCGGGAAGCCGCTGGATGCAGGCAGCGCAGAACCGGTCGTCGTGGAAATCCCTCGGGGAGGCCTACGTCCAGCAGTGGAAGTCCTTCGGCTGGTATGATGATAGAAGGGATTTAACTGTATTGGCTCTATTTTCGTGTTTCGCTAGGACGCTCGGTTCTGGGTCTTCTGTGTTTTCAATTTAGCTCTCAGCATGTCGCGGTTCATAGTGGACAAGACCGTACAAATCAACATCATATCAGCTCAAATACGTCCCCACAAAGGGGCTAGAGCTTTCCCTGAATTAGGGCGATAGGGCCTTAGTCAATCACTCGGGCCCAGTGGTCGACTTTACTAAAGACTTCACAAAGGTCTTCGAGAGCGTCGGTGACGCAACAGACAGCGCCGCTATCTTCTGTCCGGGAGGTCGTGGTTCGAATCCTACCATCACGTACCAATGTGTTTTCGAATTTCGATTTTCATATGTACATTTTATCCGACGCTATTACGGTGAAGGAGAACATCGTGAGGTAACCTGCACACGTCTGTAAAAAACTCGACCGTTCAATTATTAGAATTCTATGTAAACTTGCGTTTAGTATAGACCTTGGGATGGTCATGTAGAAATAGCGGAAAACGCTGTGTGGAAACTCTTTCCATTCGGCAACAGTTTATTGGACTTTTCACAAGTTACATTTAGAGTTTTTTTTTGTGTAATGTAGGTACTCTTCGCTTTAAGAATTAAAACTATCGACCACCAACAGCTTCACAATTTAACGGCTTCATTTTATCGCATGGTGGCTGTGGAATTTATCAATAAGATGGATGCCCGGAGCCATCACTTAGGGCTGTAACATTTTCGACCTTAAATTACAGCTTTATCTCATTTTTACGTGATTTTATCTGCAATTAATCAGAGCCATCTCCCGCTCACCATAGCTCATCAGAGATACGGTTATATTTTACCAATTAACGCTTTGGTATGGATATGGTTTCGTATTTGTATAAAGAATGTATGTGTCTTCGTCATTATCGTCACTTACCATCAGGTGAGATGATGCCAAGGGCACACCCCGGACACTGCATACAAATGGTCGTGAAATGACATTTCTAAAAACAAATGACGAAGCAAACTAAATCACGGCCAATTCCCCATACGTTTCAAAACCAAACTCTAACCAATCTGTATCAATATGGGTGACGAGGGGTGAGGTCGCAATCCAGAAAGCGGCAGGTAGTGTCCATACTGTATTTAAGTGCTAATATATATACTTTGCTAAGGGCTTACCAACTGTGTATAAAAAAATTTTCTTTGATTTAAAAGGTCTAAAAACTCACCCCGTTGAATCCCCGCTCGGGACGCCATAGAAGCTGACTCCCACACCTCCAGTGTAGAACCGGAGCTGTAGGCATGCTCACTTCACGGCGCTTATCGTATCTGTCCAGTCTCACTCCTACGCGCGCAGTACTAGCGTAGCTCTACTTGCTATCCAGGCAAGTTCCGGAGATGCTTCCCCACCAGTAAACAAACCAGCAGCAGAACAGCAACAGAACAATGGATTGTTATGATTTTTTGCACGGAGATGGTTGATGCGGTGGGAAATGACATAATTCACTAATTAGCATATCCTGACATAGTTCCGAGGGATCTGAGGATAACTCATTTCTACTCTCGCGCACGTCGCGTCGGCGTCGAAACGGAGCAACGGATGTATTGTAAAGAATTGGTTGAGGGGGTAGGAAGTGATATAGACTGCTAATCAGAATAGCCCGATATACTTCCTAAAGGGATCTGGAGAAAACCCATGTTCACGCTCGCGCACCACTCACCCTCAAAGACAGTCATAAAAACGATGTGCACGCGGGCGAAGCCACGGAAAAAAGTTGGAAGATAAATAAATAAATAAACATAGATTAACAATAATAATAAGCTATCTATATCAATTTAAAATAAAAAATATAAAAATCCAATGGCCTTTTCTAACCATCTATGTGTCTCCATAGCCCATACGCAATACCTCTACTGTAAGTTGGTAAGGAGTTGGGGTATCCTGCAGCGGGAAAAAGTTGGTAGATAAATAAATAAATAAATAAACATACAATGCAATCCATACATACACTCGAAAAACATAACAATCCTTTTGGCGCAGTCGGGTAATAATAGGGTAATGTAACCATCAATTAATCAATGATTATTATCTCATCCTCTAGTGACAGGGATTTGTTCATAAACTTTTTTTTTTTGAAAGGACAAGCTGGTTGTTGGCCGTGGGGGCCTTTACAACTTCACCGGGCAGGGGGAGGCGAGTGCGGAGGGCACTCAACCTAAATGCAAAAAAAAAACCGTATTGAAAGGTCTGAAGTTCAAACTGTAAACACCTGCACACCTAACACATTCGGTTTTATTCTACGTTATTTATCCTGTGACATTTTTTTCTAATATTTTTTTTATTGTAATCGTGATAGATCTACTATTGTAGGTCATGCAAGTGTAGACCAGTCTTATCATTATCAATCAGAAGGCAACGGAGAAAATTGATAACAATACGTACTTATACTAGTATATTCAGGAGGCCGTGAACTTAGAAAGTTGACGGGCAAAATAACATGTCTAGCTGCTAGGAAGGTGGCGATAACATCTGTAATGGACCCTGGTTTATAGATCACAACAATCTTAGATTGTTAAACAATATGGATATTATGCATTGAAATAAAAAGCGTCGGTGGCTCAACCGGTAACGACTCGGTCCATCTAACCAGAGGTACCGGGTTCAAATCTGGACGGCCAATGTAACCAATGAGTTTTTCAAAAACTTACGTACATACTTACCGATTGCTTTAACGGTGAAGGAAAACATCGTGAGGAAACCTACACACGCCTGCGAAGAAACTCGCAGGCTGTGTGTGAAGTTGACCAACCCGCACTGGGCCCGCGTGGTCGACTAAGGCCTAATCGCCCTGATTCAGGGTAGACTCGAGCCCCTCGGTGGGGACGTATATGAGCTGTAATGATGATGATGCATTAAAATGCAATTGAAATGTTAGCTGTAACTAGCTTATAATATATGTAAAAGAATTATAAATTCGTGAAAATGACTTCTATTCCACTTTTTTTAATCCAAAAATTGATACACTTGATGTTAAGTGACGATGATGCCGAAGATGGAAGCGGACTTACCAAGATCTAGCTACCTTATCTTCAAGCCGGAACACATCAATGATGTTAACACTGATGTTTGGCGGCAAGACTTAGATAAGATGGTAGTAGGTAGCCAGGCGGGCTATGACAATGCCCTACCACCAACCAAACCGAGTCTTACACAAAGTTTACCCCCGCCGGGAATTGAACCCTCGACCTCCTGGTGTGAAGCGAATGGA